>UELU01136893.1:0-48995 GCA_900490025.1 Megastigmus dorsalis
CTAAAAACTACATTTTTTGAATTGGCGTAATTTCTCATTTAAAAACTAAACGACAGAACTTGCTCAAACTTTCCACGAAGTTACTTTATAGTATTGTTTTCTATTTATACCTAAAGATTTAAACTTTTCTTATTAAAAAAGTATTTTTTTAAACAAAAATATAACAAAAAAAAACGGTGAAAAATTGTACTTTTTTTTTAAAAAGATGTCGAATTTACAATTTTGTAATTTTTTATGCATTTGTAGGTAAGCATAGAGTGAAATTATACTACTAATCGAAAACTGTTTCTATTTTTTGTTTCAGATCACCCAAAACAATTGGAGAAATTACGCCAATTGCAAATTCGCTCGTCACGTTGCGAACTACGGCGCCGCATAGCACAGCCACGTTGTTTGTTTTTTTTTAAATAAAAAATCATTTAAGGTTTTTTAATAGTGCGTATAAATCTTATTAAAATTCAGGAAATAATAAATATTTTTGTCTCCTCAAAAAAAATTCTTAAAAAACCCATCATTTTTTCGTTTCTAAAGGTGTTCTGGAGGGCCCCTTAAAAAAAAGAATCATGTTAAAACCGAATGGTGAACACAAGCAATACCAAAGTGTGCAAGAGCTGTGAAGATGAATTCGGAGCATTAAACCTTCTCCATCCCCTTTCATGCCGTCGACTTTCATTACCCAAATATCCAAGGAGAGAAATACCTGTCGTCGAAGACCTGAATTCCACTGCAAGATGGCATAGAATCGCCTTTGTCTCTCTCTCTCTCTCTCTTTCTCTTTCTCTCTCTCTCTCTCTCTCTCTCTCTCTCTCTCTCTCTCTTGCTCTCCTCGAGAATTTTCTCGTCCTCGGTGAAAGCCGTCTTATCCTGAATGGCAGCTAAATTGCGCGCATGCAACCAACACCACTCTCCCCTTCCTCGTGTCACGCGAAATATATACCACATTTGGACTTGTGTTGCTGGTGAGTAGGATAGAGTGCGATATATATAGACAATGTGTAATTCGTACTTTTAATTGCCCGCTGTTGTGTGCAAACACCTCTTGTTTGGATTTCGCGCCCCTTTCTCGTGCAGTTATGTTGGTGGTGAGAGTGATAGAAAGGTGTGAAGGAAGAGGAAGGTAAACAATTGGGTCAAGGATGTCTAGATCATTGTTGGATTAGCATTGCCGAATATCTCGACCGCATGACCTCCTGTATGCGAAGGTTAGAAATTGAAACGAAGCTCAGTCGGAGTGTATTCGTGCGTATACTTAAATGTATACAATCGGGATTAATCCATTAAGTGCAGAATCCATTAAATACAGTTCGAGCGAGTGAATCGACCTGACTTTTGGATGTGCAGTCTTCGATAGGACAACTTTCAATATTCGAATGTACTTTTGGAACTTTCCTTTAGTGACAATTTACTTCATTTATTGAAATGCTTTGAATAATGCAACTTATAAGTAATTGGAAGCACTGTATTAAAGCCATATTTTTTACACGTTGAAAGATAAATATGAATTTGAAAAACCTTAAAACAGTTTTATATAATAAATACATCCAACAAATTGTATAATCTGAGATAAATGTACCACTGAGTAACCATACACGAGTACCTGACCAATGACTCGTATATTAGTTTTTATTTATTGTAAATTTAATATATTTTAAATTTCTTCTAGTGACAGACATAAAATTGTATCGTAAAATAAATATTTTATCTGGAAATAAATGTACAGTTAAAATCTTTCTAGGGTAAGATTTTATTGATCTCAACGAACCAACATTTTTGACATAACTAATTAAATTTATGCAGCAACGTTTCAGAAGCGTCTTAGCACTATGCTCTCTTTTTCAAGCTTAAGTAAAGTAAGGACTTGCGTATATCGCTGATAACAATTTTATATTTTAATTAAAAAAAAACAACTTAAATTGACTATTTCCAAATGTACAGTCAGGTTCCAAATACTTAACCATAATTTTAATTTATTTACCTACAAAATTGTTTTTTTTTCCTCTTTACATAATCAAGAACTTTGCAGTATTTGTGTCATACTTTTATTACAATAAAGTATTTTTACGTTTAAGAGAAATAAATATCGTATATTCATATTTCTCACAAAAATCAAGATTATTGGTTGAAATCCTGTAGCATTTGTATCAGTATTAAGCCTAAATCATGTGGTTTTGTATGGGGCCATTAAAATATAATAAATTAGCAGAAAAGTGATTTTAAAAATATCCGAGTCCTCAGCCATAGTTTGTATTTCAAAACTGCGGCGAAATAGACGGTGTTTTTCGTCTTGTAGGTCCAGTAGCTCCTTTAAAAACTAGCTAGTCTAAGCGAAATTAACTAGCAGCTATAGGACATCAAGTCGGCTACCTTTCTCCCATAGGGACCATTTACTGTAATAATAAAACTTAAGAGCTTATAAATTATTCAGCAGATCGCCGCAAGCGCCAATTTTCCCGTAGTTTAAAGGTAGGCTTTATTTACCAGCCGAATTACACGCCTCTATGTTTGCGCGTAGATGTACGCGCTGGCTGCACGCACAAAGTTTTTACCTCCCTGCCCGGCCGCCGAGTAAACACGCAGGGAACGTGTGGATGCGCGCAAAGCGAACGAGATATGTTCTACAGTTTGCAGCTCCGAAGCTATTCTGCTGGCTGCTCCTTTTTTTTCAATCGTTTTCCGCTCGATTTGGGAGTCGTTAAAAGGATTAACCGAAACTATGCGCCGCTACGAGCATTTCGATGCAGGTGTGTGCAAGCGCGCGTGTTTTGTATATATACTGCGACGAAAATTCGCGCGTGTTTGCTTTGGGAAGGTTCTGCGTCGCGGTAATTAGAAATTTGCTGAACAATTGTGTCCTTGTTTGACTGATGTATTAAACGACTGATTTGATTGCATTTTTTTCTGTTTTGTTTGTGCTCTCTAAACGTATTACCAGAGAAGCCTGCGAAGCGTTGGAAAGTTAAGTAATTGCAATGTTTATTCGAGAGAAATTTCGATCCTTTATTAGCTTGCATTCGATATATTGAGTTGTTATTTCAATTTTGAATTTTCGTAAAGTTTGCTCAACACTATAATACAGATATTAAAAATGTCTTATATTTTCCGCATACGTGTTACAAAATAAAGTGCAAGCTTATTTTTCAATACAAAGCGCGTAAAGCTCAGTTTGCGCATGCCAGCGCATGCATATAGTACACTGTAAAATCGAACACTGTATATACGTAATACGTGCGCTCAAATTATCGCAACTGATCGTATGATCTTCCCCCGGATAATCTCCTTCACTTGACTAGTTGCATAATGTACTATTTATGAAAAAAAAGTAACCTTTAATATAGGTTAGGTTTGAGACACTACTATTGATCGTTTCTTTGAATTTTACATAAAATGATTAGTTATTGATATGATAATTTGCAAAGGGAATAAATTTCAATAATCCTATTATATCTGAAACAAACACGCTTTGACAATCTAAATGCTCATAAGCAGGTTATTACTGGCCAGTATCCAAAAGGCTAAAACAGCGCACTAATATATTTTTTTACCATATTTATACACTTTCAAAGATACGATATGAATCAAAGTAAAATAAAGAACGTTTATTATGTTTTTTTTTCGCAGAAATGCCACAGAACCGGAAAACTTTCCACCTAATACTCTGTAACTCTCCAAGTATTCCTCCGCTATTTCATATCAAAGCAAGAGCATGAAACAGAGATTTCGTACACTATTTAGCACGCAGCATAATAGAAAATCATCGTTGCAGGCCATAAAACACGCCGAGGCGCATCTGGCGCCGAGATCTTTAATTACCCGGGCAGTAAAAAAGAGCACCTAGATTAGGCAAATCCGCTCAGCGCGTGAGAGACAGGAGTAGAGGAAGAGAGAGAAAAATCTTGGGACTCTCGAGCGGTGAAATAGCACACGGAGCTTTAATCCGGCGCGACCGACTCTTGTCTCCTTACTGCTACGGCTTTTCGGCTTTACTATATACGTATATATATATATTGGCGAGAGCAGGAGTGTAAGGGCCCAGCGAATTGTACGTTTCTTTAACTGCAGGCTAGTTTCTGGGTCGTCGGATCCGCATTCTTTTTGAGGGTTATGACTTTTATTTTTTTCCTTATTTTGGAGGGCTTAAAATTGTGGCGCAGTGTGGTAAAGCTGCTCTATTCATATATATGGCTGGACAATCTGCGAAATGATGGAAACACTTCATCGTTTTGATCGTGAGGTGTTGTCGTTTGAACTTTATTGAAATACTCGTGTAAATGAAAGATATATATATATATATTTGCACAATTCTGATATCTGACCTCTGTCTTATCGCATCCATTACTACTTATCGTAGCTATTTGTGATATATATAAATTATGTTTGATCGCAGGTATAACAACTTACGAGTTTAAATATCTCTAAGGATTCAAAATCTGATTAAAATCATAAAATTTCTTGGCTTTGTTTTCAATTCTCATGATTTTTTTCAATTAAAAGATCAAGAGATTTTTCTTTACATTCAGCATAATCTTCTGTAAATGATAAGTATACTTTCATTGTGACTTGCTTAGCACATAACGACGATTACCTTTTCAAAAACTATGCTTTTACTCACTATATCTTTTAAGCTCAACCCTTTGATCTTTTTCAAAATTTTGCAGCGCAGCCGCTAACATTATCATGATTTAAATTAGTAAAAAATAATTTTCTCTACAAAAACAGCACTAATAATTTTCAAATATTCCCAAGGCTATCCGCATCTACTTTATTTTACATTATTGTTTTCATTTCCACGCATTGCGGTGGTCTGTTGTAGAAAAAAAATAAAATTTAAGAACGCCCCTTTAATTTTCAAGTTATGAATTTTTTTTTGTTACACCACACGGCTCGAGGTCAGTCTGAGTTATTTTGCAACGCTCAACTTGACGGATTATCGGTGTGCTTTTTAAATTAAAAATGAAAAATTTCCCCTCAAAGCCGACGTTATTAAATTTTGCCTCAAATTAAACCAAATTCCTCGCTTCTCTTCCACCTTCGAATTTATACACAACGAAAACGATAATGACGCGGCCATAATTACTCAACCACCAAAAACTAAATAAACGAGAGCCCCAAAACTGCCGGGAGAGGAAAATACAAAAGCATTGACGTCTTTTTCCTGTCCGCGTAAGTACTGCAATAGCTCCGACAAACATTTCGCCTTGTAATAGAAGTGGACGCGAAGTGTCGGCTGAAAAATCGCGAAATATAAGCGACGTTGAAGAAGAAGAAGTAGAAGAAGAAGTAGACAAGAAAAAAGAGATGGTGAGGAGACACGACGAGCGCGTCGGAGAGAAAACTTTTTTTTTTGCAATTGGTCGAGGCTGCATTTTCCGGGAGACCGAGGGAAAAGAGCTAAGTGCGCGCTCGCTCGGCTCGTTAAGAGCTTTTCCCCATTTTCCGTGCAAGAACTCGACCTTTCAAGGATGCAACTTTCGGCGTTCTCTCTCTCTCTCTCTCTCTCTCTCTCTCTCTCTCTCTCTTCTCCGTCGTGTTGGCTTTTTCTGTCCTTGGCTCTGCTGGTGAATCTATTGGTCGCGTATTGTTTCCGAGAGTCCATCGGAATTTCAGCCCTTCCCAGATAATTAAAAAGTTTTTCCCCGTTACAATTGGCGCTCGCCGCTGCAACTAAGCACGAGGCACGAGTCTGATTTGTGGTCGCAGCCAACGATTTCGCGGCACACTGGTGAACCTACGATGTGGATCGTAGCGTTTCACTTTGGATGTCCGTTTGATGAGTTGGTGTTTCCTCAACTGGGAAGGAAACGAAACTTTTATTGATTTTAATCGGCATGTGTAAAATATGTAGGAAATCGAACTAAATATGACAAAGTTATAGTTTAATGAAGATAATATGCTATGATGGTGACGTCAAATGAATTGTTTCTAAAGAAAGTAAACAACGTTTTAATATGTGTAAATTAAGCTGAAAACTCGCCGATGGAGGCAATTAATTTTGAATCTGTATACTTTTTTACGAAAACTTGCAGTTTTTGCAAAAGGATTGTTCATTCCCAAAAATCAGATATTTATTTTGATTAAATAATCGAAAAGTTTAATGTATATTAATAATGAAATTTGATAACCTCCTACTAGGTAATTATGTATTTAAATTCAATCAAAAATTCGACGAATTCCTTCCTTCGATTGTAACATACAATTTTACTTTATGTCAATCATTATAATTTTTAGTAGATACATATCTTATGCAAGACAATAAATTCAAAATCTCCATATCCTTTCATACAAGTTACTTACATTTTAATCTTAAATTTTTGGAAAATTATCAAGCTATAAAATAGAAAAGATATATTCTAAAGTATAATAAAGTGCCCTTCTCAGATTTCAGAAAAAATTAACCACGCGCAAAATCAAAAACGGATCTTCAATCTATGAAGATCCATCATCTACGTCGGAAGTTTTTTTATATATTTGATGCATAATGCATGCACCGACACTTTTCCATGTGCGACTCGCGTCATCTTCGGATGATCGACTACAATGACACAAGGAGAGAGAGAGAGAGAGAGAGAGAGCACCGAAGCATCGCGACGACTCCGCTATACGGAGCACATAAATTTACGTCGTTCACGCCAAACGCTGAATCACGAAAGGCTTCTCAAGGTCCATTCGTCCTCGTTGTGTCGAAGTAAAAGGGTATAGAGAATTAAGGGAACGGTATTGATACGGATGCGAGTATCGCCTGCTAGTTGTTATCGTTTCGAAGAGGAACGCGAAAAGGAGAAATGAGAAAATCTCGACGACATTTACTAAAGAAGATTTTTCAAGGCTATCCGAATCCTCATGAATTATAATTATCGGTACTCAAAGAATGGTGTTTTCGTTATTAAGCTATTCCAAAGAGTTATTAAGGATGTTCTAGCTATATAGTCGAAACGATGACGCACACTTAAAAGTTTGTAAATAAGTATAGATTTTAACAATAAAAGATCGTCGACAAAATTTTAGAAGTATTGAGGAGCTCGTTTAAAAGTTATTAATAAGTATAAATGTCAATTCCACACGAGCTGTATAGAATATCTATCGATTTGATACCGAAATTCACGTATAATCGAGAAGTAACTAAGGAAAAAACTATGTTGAGTACTTGAAATTTTGTATATAACAATAACTAATTATACTTGAAACATGTATCAACGATAAAAAATGCATCAATATACGAATTTTGCAGAATCGGATCTAAAGTTACTTTACATTATTATATTTATTTTAAATATTTAGGTTTAATATTGCGACATGAACTGTAATAAAAAAATTGAGGTTAATGGAATATTATGATAATATTGCAGCAATACCAATAACACGTATCATTGATTGCGCATTCGACGATGGGCATATTCACATGTATAAAGTGTTCTTTCGAAAGCCTCAAAACAATCACATCTATTCCACTTCTCGCGAGCAATGTCATACTAGAGCAACAACAAGTATCTGGCGAAATTAAGGCTTTGCATGAATTATTCGACAAATGAGTTTTCAATAAATTTGTTACATCGATTTTGGGCGCTACATAAATTGTCCCAAAATACTTTGTGATTTTTCAAAAAAAAAAGAGTGAGAAAAAAAGGGAAGAGTAAAAGCACTAACCAAAATGTGTCTCCTTTGTCGGCCTAACAATTCTTTCGTCGAAAAAAAAAATCGATACACGTAATTATCGTCCGAAGCGTTAGCTGGACCGAAACGCGAACGCGCCAGAATCGGAACGGAGAGGCATAAATAAGCTCAGTCTGTCTCTATCTCTCTCCCTCTCTTTCTCACTCGCGCACAACCTCGACCTCGTTTTCCTAGCCGAGACTCGACTTCTTCATCTTCTTCTGTCGTTTTTTTAGTTTATGCTCGTAGCTTCACGCCTGATTATGGGACAAAGATGCCAAGTGATCAAAGGATCGGAGAGTCGAATTTCGTTTGTGACGCGATATGGGGCTAGACTTCGAACTTAGGTTCGCACAAGGTATAGATAATATTATAGATAATGAAGCGTTGGCAGTGACTATTACTAAGGGTCGACTTAGCAGCTCATCTATATTTAAATCGTCAAACTTTCGCCGTGTATTTATTAAATTATTTATGATAAAGCGTCTATCTTTCGTTTTAGATGATTGCACTAGGACTGAGATGAAGTATGATTTTTAAGATAATACAACTTTACAGCTTCCTGCAAGTTAACTGCGATATCTACCGAAAAACGTACTTTATTCGTAAACAAAAAGTTCTCAGAAAAGGATGAAAAGTTTATGTGCGCGATATAAGTTATTTTACGAAATATTGTGTATATATATATAAGTTTTTTTTAGAACTTTATCGAAACAGAAAATGCATTTTCATTTTTACGAGCTTCCATGCGAAATTATATCAGTGTTTTTTGGCTATCAAATTTAGTATCCATAAAAATTTGATTTTCGTCGACCTTAAGCTGAACTTCCTTTCTATTTTTTCTCACTTAATGGATATAATTTGTGGGCGATAAAATTCCGCGCTGACGTTAAGAAAACTCATGATTCAGCATAAATGACATCATGAAAAAGCCGTTTTCCAACCGTTACACGTCTGTCATAATTTCAAACAACACAAGGGCAGAAAAAGCTTTATAACGAAAACATGTAATCTGAAATATTGAAATGACATTTAAGTATCTCAAAAAATAAGTAAATATTATATACATTATATACATTACATATATATTGTATTACAATTTATTTTCGTTTTAAATAAATAATGTCCGTGCGAAGAACCAATAAAAATATAAACTTGATTTTCTTCAAATTCAAAAATAAAGCATATATTTTTATCTTCAGCAAAAAAAATATTTATAAAATTTCTAATGATTAAAATCTGTTTTTCTTAATAGGTATATTACAATGTTGCGATGGTTATTATCGTAACGTCATACAAATTTCAATTCGGTATAATAATTTCTTTGATTTTCCAGTTATTTTCAAGAAGAAAATGAATTCATTTATGACACACTCCGCAATTAAAATATTAACGTTCATGATATTCCATGTGAGAAGTTCGATTTATCGCTCACGATATAAAATAACACATTCGTTAAATAGAGCTTCTCACACGCTGTGTAATCAAATACGGTTCGATCCATGAGCGAGAAATGGATTTCGCGTGACCTTTTAACACTATGATCGAAAAATACTATTTCTACACTAATTACTGTTAAAATCTACGTTTAAACTATTAAAATCTGAAATCAAAGATAATTATTCAAGATTCTGATTTTCGTAATATTGAGCCAATGCTTTTCCAAATGATAGTTTCCCAAATTTTTTTTTTTTTTCAATTTTCTTATCGAATTTAAAAAATTTACTATAGATAACTTGCGTTATTATAATACTTTTATTATCCGATTCTCTACTATGACAATCATATAAAGTGAATCTTTCATAAGTGACCTTTTATTTTATATATACATATGTCTTAGGAAGCAATTCTCTCAACTACAGGCAAACTATATCCCAGCGCCAAGAAAAAAAGAAAATGGGTACCACTAAAGCTCCGGACAAAGCGCACGAAAAATTGCGCTTGGAAATTGTCCGCACCGAAAAGTGGTGGCGGTTCCGAGAGAAAAGGAGCGCATAGCGAATCGGGTAAAATGCCGCGAGCGCATTAGAATGCGCGCTCGAACGTCGGATGATCAAGCTGCAGCGGAGGAGGGACTGGGTCGGAGGTATAGAAGGGCAGGGCGATCTATATTTAGAGCTCGCGCGCGGTGCACACCGAGAGAGAGAGAGAGAGAGAGAGAGAGAGAGAGAGAGAAAGCTATATCTGACACGGACTCGTCCGTGGTATGCCCATTGACTGGCTTCTCGATGCTCTCTGCCACAGTGTATAGGAAAGCAGTGGGAGAAAGGGGAGTGTGGGGAGGGAAAGGAGTTTACGAAGCTCTCGGTGCGCTGACGCGCGTTTCGAGCCCTCGTAAATTCGCTGCTGCTGCTGCTGCTGCTGTGGAGTTCTGGCGCGATGTGGGCCAGCCTTCGCTACGCGCGGCGTACATGTCAGCCTTGCTCTTCTCCCCGACGACGATTCGATCGCTGCACGCTCGCACTCGCGTGTGCGAGCAGAGTTGTGCTATGGCTCGCCCGTAAAAAGCGTCGAAAGGGTAATTGCTGATTCGAACAATGAACAGTACGATTTAGGCCCGCCTGCGCGCGAGCTGCTGCTGAATGTATATATGCCTGTAGTAGATAAGCGTCGAGTCTGGTCAGACGAGCGCTTCTTCATATCTGCAATCGATTCTTTTCAATCTTTTTCAGGTGGAAAATTTCGTTTTCACGCGATATAGAAGTTATCTTTTCAAGCGAATTGATGCTTTTTAAAACACATTGAAAATCGGACTGATCGTACTGATTAAAAATTCCAATAGATATAATGTGTATGTATTCGTGCATATATGTGTTTGCATATGTTTTGAAGAAGTAAACAAGTAAACTTAAAATGAACTTCCATTAAAGTCCAGAAGTATGTTGATCCATCGATATAGAAAACTGCTTTTCAATATGATATATCCAGATAAACAGACTTGAAAGTCTGTAACTAATCTAGCAAAAGTCTGGCAGAAGTCTGGCGGAAAAGCGCATGAAATTATTTTTCATATTTTACCGCCCATCCTATAATAAGTAATCCAATATTATCAAAACTAATTATTTATTACAAAATTGTATTCGATATGCTGAAAACTTTTGTAACATACACAATCGTTCCAGAAATTATCTTCTTCTATGTAACAGCATATTTAGTCTAACATTTTAGAACAAACAAGTGCTTGAATTCGGTATAATTGGGAGGCAAAAAACGCGATCACTCTTCGAAACAAAATGTGCGCTCTGAATGCAGTGTGACGCTTCCATTCCCAAGAAAATTTCTAAAACAAACGCGGAACCCACCCACAAAACATCGTGCAAGCAAAAAATAATCTCCCCCCAAAAAGCAGCCGTTTGACTAACCAACAAACTTCTACTTGAACAATAAAAAAGCAGCAACAGCAGCTCGTAGCGTCCAAGAACCCCGGGAGGCAAACAAAAACACACGAGCCGAAGCATCAGAGGTCGAACAATCGCCGGGAGAGGCTGGCAGCGGTGGGACACACACACACACACACACGGGAGAGGAAAAAAAGTGCAGACCGCGCGGCTCGCGCCTGCGTCAGAGGGCTGCTGGGCCACATATATATATATATACATACAACACACACACGCAGCCATCGATTTATTGCCCCCTCCGCGGACACGAGCTCCTACTACTACCTATAATACTCTCGGTCGCTATTTAAAATCCGGAGGAGTTCGCTGTCTTACCCGGAAAAAGCGATGTTTATCTGCGGCGAGTTCCTGCGAGGCTTTGTTTTCGATTGCCCGTGGGGTCACTTTTTATACGAATAGTGAACGATCGCGTGCGATGCGGGAATTAAAAGAAAGTATAGGCCCTTCTCGCTTTTCCGAACGAGTTTTCGGGTCTTTTTGTGCGTGTGTGTGTGTGTGCTTGGATTGATGAACGATGAGCCAAGTTTTAACGATGCGCGCGGTTCATCTCATCATGTTATTATGGCATTTTAAGATGTTTGCTTTTTTTTGTACGTATATTCCAGTATAATGAAAACGTAAGTCGAGTTTTCATTTACATCCGAGCTGTTAACATTCTGATTATTAATTTTGTTTATTAATTTTCAATTTATTAATGAAACGAAGTGGACTATTCCATTCTGTGTTCGCTTATCCAATGTCAAATTAAATTCTATAAATACAAAAAAATTAGATATAATCGAATGTTGACCTACTTTTTAGCTATAATGAGCAAAAAGAACAGTTCATAGAACATTCGTTGTATTTATATAAGCGCAATGTAAATGAAGTATTTATTTTAAAGCTTTAATATTTAATAATTAGTGAACAATATTATTAATGTTACGTAACAATATCATTTTACATT
This sequence comes from Megastigmus dorsalis, assembly GCA_900490025.1. Taxonomy (NCBI): domain Eukaryota; kingdom Metazoa; phylum Arthropoda; class Insecta; order Hymenoptera; family Megastigmidae; genus Megastigmus; species Megastigmus dorsalis. The sequence continues at coordinate 11,992 of UELU01136893.1, forward strand.
AATTAATAAGTTCATGTTCTTGTTTTACTTGTTCATACCCAATTCACGAATGTACATATTATAATTCGCTGTAAGTTACGAGAAATGCAGACATTATTTAATCAAGAAATTCAATCTATCCTGATAATAATTATTTAACCATACGTGTCAGAAGATATTAAGTAATGCGATCATTTCTTCAACTCACCTGCAACACAAACGAAAATTCTCATTTTAAGACATATTCACATATACATTATGGTAATTAGAATAATAAGTTTCAATTCTCTAATGTTCTTGAAAAGAAATTGTAATCTTAAAAAGATAAAAATAACATCAATCGAATTCATGACGATTACTTTTATTTCACGGAACTGAATAACCACGATACAATAATATAATAATAATGTAACTAAAATACAATTAAAATATTTTATATAAGCTTTTGAAAAAGACAAAACAGCTAGGTAAAAAGTATCACATACGAAAATTGTCGACTTATAAAATCGAGTGTTTATTTATCCATTGCTTTATGCAGGTTCATAAATGTCACGCATCATTGCTCAGATTTAATTACATTAATACACTAATTTACGAAATTTAAATAAAAAAGCCGAATGTTCTGAATCAAATAATCATCTCCCTTTGAGTAAACAGATGTCAATCAAACGCATGCATAGTTTCCAGCATCCAATCCAAAACGAGTGTATAACGAAGCCGCAGTTCATTGTTCGCCAAGCCCTACAATTCAGCTGAGAGCGGGTCAAAAAAAACCACGGAATAGAAGAGCTGCCGAAGAGAATAGAGAGAATAGAGCGAGTGCAGCAAGCGAGTCAGAAACAAAAGTGCGCTGCCCGCTGATTTATGGATCCGTGATGCGCGACACTTTATCCGACGTTGCGCACACGTGCACAGTCTAAAGATCTCGCGTGACGAATTAACGATGCGTTGCGGGAGTAGGGCCGCGTCCCCGGATATATTTACGTCGATCGATGCTAACGCGATGCCGCGATGCAGCTAAGGCAACTGAGTTGCCGAGGCTGCGCCCGAAAAGCAGAGCCGCCGGAAAGTTGGCCCTGCCGATTTCACCCTCGACGGATGTTGGAGGTTTGCTGGAATCGCTCAGGGGATTAGAAGTGATTCGAGCGGAAGTTTCTTTGAAGAGGATGATGTGTGATTGATTAATTAATGTATTCAAATGAAAGATCCTTCCACCCTATAAATTTAATTAAGCATCTGGTTCGTCAACTAATAATCATGGAATGTCAACGGTAGAATTCAAAAGTACACCGAGAATAACTAGATCATAAAGTTCAAGACGTAAAATCTACGAGATCGTATTTTTTATGATCTGACGCAGCACCGTGTAAACAAGCTACGACGTAAATCTGTTCATATTCGTATTTTTCGTATGGCAATATGAACTTCTATCGAGAAACCAGATAATTGACTTGAATCAATGTTGCAGTATCAATGCGATCTTCGAAGAAACAAATTTTTCAAATTTGAACAACCAAAATGTAACATAACACAATGATACACATAACGTATGTGAACTAGTCAACAATACTCATTAGCCAAGATCTTATAAGAAATCGCACTAAAAATAAACGTCATCGCTCACTCTCCGAAACTATAAATAAACGCCCACCCTATACGAATGAAAAGTAAACAAACAGACTTGATAAAAAAAAACGTATTCAATATACAAACTTTAAGATGCATGTAAAGCAGACAAATTGACAGACGAGAAAGAAGAAGAGTAAAGTAGCCCTCCCACAGAGCGGCAAAAAATACGTATATTTAAAGCGCCTTGCGATAACAAATTCCAGCTGAGGTCGCTCTTCCTTCGATCTCGTGTAAAAAAAGCGACGTGTGTGTCTGGCAAAAATCTGGATACAAAGATCTGGCTAAAATCCGGCAACAGTGTAACTAAATTAGTATATATGTATAGTTTTCATAATAAAAACATCGTGTCTTTGTTGCGTCACAGTTAAACTACATTTCCAAACAGCTATTTTTTTAGACATTTGTTTGATAAAATGTTATATATTTAATAAGTAGATTTTACTACAGGCATATATTATAAGTGTTATGATAACAGGTACAATATTAAATGCATGCTTTCGTATCTCTATTTTAACCGAAGTCTGAATAAAAGACTAGTATAGTTAGCTCCCCGGATTTTCGCCAACTCGAATTCATCAATATGAATATACCTTATAATCGTAAAAATTCCAGCAACAAATTTCAAATCAGAACAAAGACGATACATGGAAAGAAGATAAGAAATAGACCGCAGCTGATAAGCAGTGCAGCCAAGCTCCTGACACCCACAGGAGTAGGGGAATTCCGCGCAGGCGATCGGCGCGGCGTCCGTCTCCTCTATTGGCGGCACGACATGTACGCGCAATGGCTTCGTCATTGTCAATGGCCTGGTATAAGTAGTCCGCGAACTAAACTTTCTCCGCGCCTATAAGCCCTCGTTTGTTATGCCTCGGCTCTGGCCGTGCAGTGCTGTTTTGTCAGGGGCGCCAATTCCATTGGTATTTTAGGGCTTTGCTAAAATAAGCCTTACGACAACCGCCGCTGCAAATATATATATCTATATATATATTCATATATATGTTATTTGCATTTGTAGCGTGACATTGTTATTGTGATTCGGTACAATTCTTTTATTGCTAGAACCTTCTGTTTCAAGCTAGAGGAGTTTATTCGAATGCAAAAAATAGGTGTCCTTCAGATGGTCGAGGTGGTGGCAACCGTACCACTATAAAGATTCTGAAATGAAATATTATTGTTCTACGATTATAGATATATCATTTACCCGCGTAGTTATACTAAATCTTTTGAGATTATATTTTTTTTCGTGATGATGTCAAACTATTTTCACATACAGAAGAAATCCGTCGAATATAGGAAATCACCCTGGGAAATATACTAAAAGAATATTTTTAGCCTTAAATCATGAAAGATGTGAAAAGAATATGAGAATATTAATTAGGTCATTACACTGTGATGTTCAGCTGGATTTCTAATTAAGATTTAATGTAGTGTTCCTTTTGAAGAGAAAGTGATAAGAAATAATAAGCAACTGAGAGATCGAAAAAAAAAGTTTTCCAAAACAAAGAGTTTAAAAAGAATTGATATGGAAGAATAATGGAGGAAACTCATTAAATAAAATTTCCAAATTAGATAAAATAAGTGAATAAGTCAGTATTTCGTCATGCATTAAATTGTAAAAGGTTTGAAAATTCGCTTTTTTATGGACTTTTCTATTTAAAGGAATTTTAAACATAATTCTCTATATTTAAATCATTCTAAATCAGTTTTATGAGTATTTGTTGACATGTTATCTGTAACCATATTGGTATCCTTCTCACATTCTCCGTTGTTTGTTTTTTGTGATAATATTAAATCATTAACACCGAAATTGACATTTCTTTTGGAAACTTCGCTTCGCTATAACTTTCTATGTGAGCGAGAAAATTCTCTTCAATTTTCAATATTTCAACATTGAATCCGCTTCTGTGGAGCACGGAAAATTGTACTCATCTCAATAAATTTCGAAACATATATTGATAATTGAACGAAAAAAAGTCTAAAATTGGCGGCTTCCTCTTATCAGAATACTTTTTTATTCGCTGCTGAATTTAAAATTACGCAGATTTAGTACTATTATATTAAAAATAAACTATAAACATTTTACATCAAAATTAAAGTAATTCTGGTTGCAGCGCTTAACTAAACGAAACTTTAGACTATCGGAAATACTATCTTTCCAAGTTTTTTCCCAGCGTTTAACAACGAAAATTGAAGTGATGAAAGTTCTGAAGGAAAAATGTTCACTCCAGCGTCAATGGTTAATTAACTAAAATCTTACTATTGACATATTTTTTAATACCTATTTTCAGGTATACCACATCAACGTAAGTATAAATGATTTGAATAAAACAAATCCTAATAAACCTTGTCTCTCTCGGAACATTCTTAATACGTCCAATAAGTATCTCTGAAAAAAAAGTAATTAAACTATATCGAAATTGCCAAATCAAAAGTGACCGCGAGTTAATCTCTACTCGTCTATCCTTGTTCCCGCTTGTTATTGGCCGCGGTATTATTATTTCCCCGAAAACCAATACACAACAGCTCATTAATAATGGCTCGGTCCAGAGCTCGAGTTTAACGCGCCAGCGCATAGTTTTAATCATAACGAAATCAGCGACTCTCTCTACCATTGCGAAGCCCAGCAAAGCATCGAAAACCTCTTTCGCGATCAATTTTTTCCCGACTTCTCTTGGCTTTTCATCTATTGGATAATTCTCGGTACCATAAGCAGCGACGCAAATTGCGCGTCTATTTGTTCCAATGTGCCGTAGAGCCAGTGTCTGCAGGGGACCGTAAGCGAGACGAGCTTGTGCGATGCACGGATTTATCGATCAATCCGCGGATGTGTATCGAGAAGACGGATAAAAGGTGAATGCAAGAAGTCTGGGCGGGAAAAAAGTTGAAAGAGCGACACGTAAGATCGACGTCAGGTACAAAGTGATTTCCTTTACAGCGAATACAATATTAAGGAATACGGTACTATTCAGGAAGAAATAATCCGAACGAATAGAAAATCCGTACAAATAAACGGAAAATAACTGTTTCTATTGAAATAAGAAGCGACGACAATCGCGCGTAAGTTATATATCGATTTCACTTACTTTCAATTTCGAATCAATATTCATATGCGCGCGGAATACAAAGGTGACCTACATAATGTTACTTTTCCATCGTGCTATGTCCTCTAAAAATTTTTCGCTACTCGATGTACACGCACGAGTGATTTCGCCGATAAAGTCGCAGAGTCGTCATTTTTATTATCAAATATCTCGGGGCAAGTAGTAAAAGGTATAATAACGTCCCTAGATCCATGTGTTTCTCTTCGAGGGGCGCGAAAAACTTTAACGAGGTGACGCGAACTCTGCCACCTTTCTCCAACTGCAGCTCATACCCGACATCTATATATGCACACTATTACTGCACCGGCAGATGAATTTTCCCAAAATTCAATTCGATTCCCCGGGACGTTTTACGAGCTAATTTAGTCGGGTGCGAAGGACTTCCGGGGGGAATATTAGATTATGAAATTACGTAAAACTGTGGCGGCGGCGGCGCCGGCTGTGTAATATATGTAGACGAGGAGGTGAAAAATAGCGAGAAGAGAGGGAGGTAGAGAGAGAGAGAGAGAGAAGGAGAAATAGGAGCAAATTCGTAACACGGGTCATGAAATCTCATTAGAAATGGACATTGCCGTCTATACACACGCGAAATCGGCTAAGTCCGCACTTGTAAGACTTTTCCTTGACGCATATATACGTATGTACACATAAGTAGGAACAAATGAAAACTGTTCACTCAGTTAAGCTATGTACCTTTATGATCGCTTGCTCGCTGCTGTTTGGGCTTCTTTTATGCGCCGTGTCGCTAAAAAGATTTTCTCGCCGAATATATGCGCGACCGTTGTAATTCTCGCGCCTCGGTTACGAGCGAGAAAATCATAGAAATGTTTGGAGAAAAATACTAATACTTTGACACTTGCAAGTTTTAAGTTGCGCTGTACCGCAGCACCAACTGCGATTAGCTAATTGGAAATTGGCCTTTTGTATTCTAAGTGGATTTGGGTGTTAGGAAAAAAAGAACCTCCTTAAAGCGATGTTGAATCGGAAACCAACCGTTTCAACATGAAGAAGTATTTATCGCGTAACCTAATCTCAAAATCACCACTTAAATAAAGTTACAGTAGAATATCAATAATAATACATTATAAGATAGAAATTTCAATATGTCAATGCCCTTCTTGAGATCGATATAAAAAAAGTAATGACAATTATATTTCATCGTTTCGCTAATGAGAAACTAAACCAGTTACCAATATCATAAACATAAAAGCAAATCGATATCAATACGCCTAATTCGCTTATTCGAAACACACATAATACCATCGGCAGTCGAACGGAGTGAACCAGGAAGGATAGTCCGAAGAAGCTCTTTGCCAAAGTAAAGAGACGTCGAAAATTCCGTATCGCTTGGGAGTAGACACAGACACGCGCACACTGCGGGGACGACATAAATGTCATGAGGAGCAGGGGCGTAAAGGCGGCGCGCGCTTTGCGGTGTGTGTTTACGTAAGCGGATGACGGCCGAAGACGGACAGAAGCCTCGCAATACCATACGAAACGCCTGGCACTGGCGCTCGCATTCAAATGGAGATCGCGCTTATTACTTTGTCAATGTTTTCGCCCTCTCTCTCTCTTTCTTTCTCTGTTACCACCTTTGACTTTACGTGCATGTGCGTTTGTGGGCACGAAAACTATAAACCTTATGGAGCGATCGATCAATTTTCTACTGTGATCTATTATCTTTTAAAAAGTCTTTTACTGCGAGAATGGTACTTGCACAATGGGAAGAGCTTCTATGTACGTGGAATATCATCCTGTGTTTCTAGAGAACTTTCGCTTTTTGGTACGTATTATATTTTGAAGAATGCCAATCTTCGTAGAGGAAGCTTTAGAGTGAAATTTTTTGTAAATAATAGGTATATATTCTTATAAACAATTGCGACGTCTCTACTGTTTAAAATTTACATATATACCATCCACTTCAGGATGTTCAATACGAGGTTCAATATATAATGAGCACCTAAGAAATCATATTTTAAAAAACGTTGTCGAAATAGACGCGTCCATGTGCTATGAGGTATTCGCGAGAATCAGGAGGCGACTGAAAGGGACTAGGAAATTAATAACTAACTGATAATGCGAGTACCATCAGAGGAGAGGGAGAGAAGATTGAACGAAAAGGAAAGGAAGCCGTCTGCTGGTGTACGTTTACTAAGATAACACGAGAGACGAGAACCGAGAGCCACTATATTGCTACACGTAAAAATATCTATAATACAAATAATCATATTTTAAAGCGAAAATCAAAGCTCAAATCTTCAGCGATCATTTTCTACGACAACTTATATAAAGGAATCCGCACTGCGAGAAATTCCTCTAAACTGTGTTAGAGGAAAAAATAACAATTACTCTGTATAAATTCAATATCTGTGATATATTAGCTGTTAAGAAGATTAAATTCACGAAGTCCACTAAGGTAGAGTTTCTTAAGAAGACAATACCGATTGGTAAGAAGTCGAGGTGAAATCCTACGATAATTGAAGTCGCGCGAGGTTCGATCTACGAAGTGCACAGCATTTCTCAAGTTATGCGCGAAAAGTGGTAAATGGATTTTATAGTGATGAAGCTAATCTTTATAGACTCTTCTTGGTTAGGCCGTGTTTATGAGCGTATAAAAAAATCCTTTGTAGAGGACAAGTAAAGCTGCGGTATAAGCTAACGTGTTGCAAAAAATACATAAAATAGAGCACTTATTTCCTTTGGTGTGCTGCTTATCTAAATTCCTCTAAAAGCATGAAGAAAAGATTATCAAAGTAACTAAATTCCATAAACTGATAATGGAATGTAGGAGAAAAATTATTGGTACGATAAAGTTAGAAGTAGCTCATTTAATGAATCAAACACTGATTTTTCTCCGCCGTAATGAAGAAAGTTACAGATGAGGCCGATACCTCACTCTTTTGATTATCAAGCTAACGAGTAGAGACTCTTAAGCTTGCAAAATTGTGCATCCTCTAGAGTTTCGCACTTTACCCCGACGCTTGTCTTTATCCTTAAATCACTGCTTGAAATTTCATTTCCGTATATCTTCTCTTTACTTATGCGTCACTACTTTTGCAAATCCATGTTATACCAACACACGTGCGGAAATTCATTAAATAATGAAAAGTTTTTGAAACTGTTTACAACAAAATAAGAATTCTGACTAAACTGGTGTAGTTTTTATTTTTGTTCGAATAAATGTGCGTATATAATAATACAATGTATGTTTTGAATATTGAGAGAGTCTCCTCTCGTTTTATCCTCTTATTTTAATCCGGTCTTATTGATGAATTTTCAAAGAAACTAGTCCTCATTTAATATTGTAATATTAGTTGGTGTATTGCGTAGACAAAGAGGCATCACTGTAAACTACCCTTCCCAATTAACAAGAGAATTTAATTTTCCTGTAATATCAGAGGCACCAAAAATACAGCAATAGAAACATTTCTCAAAATACTTAATCATCTACGCTAAACTTACTAGGAATTCTGAGAATGCAGTGTGGAAAAAGTGGAAAGTGCGTAACCGCATCAGCATTGAACGGCGAGTCACACGAAACTCGTAAAATTATATGGAAATTCTACAGGAAAAAAGTCGCTCTCTCCGGCAATCATTTAAATGCCGCGGACACAGAAAAGAGCATTAAGCGCTCCCGCCTTTTCCACCCCGGATTTATTACTTCTCAATTTACCGCCATTCGACGTGACGAGGGCGCACAGTTCGAGTTGAGAAAATTAAAGGAAACCCACGACGGTGGCCCGATGTAAATCGTTCCATTTTCTTCGACTTTATTGACGAAATCCGCTCGGTTACTAAGCCATACGGTATGAAATTGAGTAATTTATTCGTCGATTTATAGCTCCCCATTATCACCATTTATGATTAATGATTTTCACCGGTGCATATTTTGGTCCATAACTAATTGTAATTTATAAATTGTGCGTATGAATTTATAATTTATTTAACGGAAATTATAATATTTTTAAATGATTTCGTCGTATAAGCTTAAAAAATATATATTTAATTTACTTAAGATCGTTATGAAGATACATACGATTATGACTGTAAATCTATTCTTACATAACAAAATAATTTTTTAGAAACTTTAACCGACATCATATGGCTCTCTAATATAACGAATAATTCCGCGACACATCTAGAGTATTAAATATAAATCATGTAACTAATTTAAAATAAAAAATTAACTTGAAGAAGACGCTCATGACATGTACATATATAGTAGAAAGATAGAAGATAGAAAAGGTCAGAGAAGGAGGCAGAAGTTAAGGCACGTATAATCTTTGTGCGGCACTTTCGCCAGTCGTCGTCTTCGCCTACTCCTTTTTTTTCCTTGGCCGAAAGAAACTTTTGGCGTGGACTGGAATTGAGCCAGCGCTTTTTAATGCTCGTGCTCGCCGCTAACCTAACCTAAAACGAACTAGCTTCCGGCTCTTTCCTTATAGTCGGAGAGTCAATTTCACCTTCATATCTCAAAAACTCGGGTTAATTTTTGTTCTATGTGGTCGCTTTAAAATTGGAACTACGTTTTTTTTATTGTTCTCGCAAAGTGGCTGAAAAAGGTTTCTTCAATGCTTTATAGAGGTTAGGATGCCTTCTAAGTAAATGGGGATAAAATGTGTACGTGAATTTGAAGCAATTAATATGATTAGTTTTTGTGCTATACTAGGTTAAGGATAGTTGGAATTATTAGAGTCCATCAATTTCGATAAACAGTTAATTCATCTTTAATAGAGAAATTTAATATTCATTCGATATTCTGTACCAATGATAGGCTAATCAACTAGTGTAAAAAAAATATTTATAATATTAAAGCATGAAGGCGGATTCTATTAAATACAACGAAAATATTCGAGAAAAACCTCTCTATGAATAACCAAATGCCAGAAAAGCCTGCAGCGAAGGATCCAGAAAAGAAAGCTAAAAAAATGGTTCGTGCAACGAAAGATGACTCAGCAAGTAAGCAAACGCGCATCGACGAATCTTATCCGCAGAAGCAGCGATGAAGAAGCTCTCTATGTGCGCGCAACCACAGATTTGGTGGGTCGCTCTCGGCTTATTAGCGCTAATGCCGGCCGAGCGCGCCATTAGAGTCCGGTGAGCGTGCGCGTCTCTCTCTCTCTCTCTCTCTCTCTCCCTCTCCCTCTCCCTCTCCCTCTCTCTCAGTTTGAGTAATCGTCCGGTCGAGCAATGATTTTCCGCCATTAACGGATCTGGCCGGGCGTTCCGAGGCTGTTAAACGCGCCGCGCGGGACCAGCGCATGCGGAAATGCATTCGGAGCTTTCAGCGTTAATTGTGCGACTCGTGCGATCCTGCGCCGCAGACCTACTCTCCCTATATACAGACACACAGCACAGTAGGGCGAACTACGAATTTTCAGCTTTCCCGAGTTGAAGGCTACCGATGATCCGAGTTCTTCTATACGATGTCGTTCTCGAGCACTTATTCTCGACATAATTGCTTTTACACTGAAGTTTAGGTATATTAAAATAATTGTTCACTTATAAAATCACGTATTCGGGTTTTAAAACTATATTTTACTTAGCTTTTGTGACAAAATTGTTAGAATACCTACAGAAGGATAAAATACTTCCCGAGTATCGTATCAAACATGTACTTAAAACATTAAATATTGGTATGACAAAATATATAAAGATTTTTGTTATCGGTGTCAAATATTCATTATTTGATGTAAAAAAATACGTTTTTTTTGTCATTTTAATTTTATATCTACGTTATAATAAACGCACATTATAATTGCAAGACTTCACAAAAATAATATCAATGTTTTTACAACTTTTAATTTTACTTTTGCAATTATTTCTTGGTGGGATGCTAGTTATACTTTTAACACCACCTTAATAATGTTAAAAATCAAACTATATCTAAGCAACATTTTCTAACGTATATATATATATATCTACGTTTTGAAATAATTATTCCATACTTTTATTACAAATATTTTCAAAGTCATAATAGTATACACTTAAGGGAAACTCGAAAAGTTTAATTTCTTGCAACTGAAAGCTGCTTCATTCAATTTTGAAATGCATATTTTATATCCGATAGGCCATGATTTCCATCTACCTGTTAGCGAGTGACCTATAACTAAATTAAAAATAAAGAGACAGCTCTCGATAAAGCCAGGAAAAGTACCGAGCAGATTATATTTCAAATTTCAGTCGCTCCAAACAGCACAGCATAGCATATTGTAGCCCGTCAAAACAGCGGGATCATTTTCGCTTCTGACGCAGCCGGTATATATGTAAAGCTCGATGTATAAAATCGGGTTATTATCGCGCGTCGTGTGTCACGGTACTTTTGCCCGCTAATGCACGCGGACGGCTCGCAATCTGTTACAGCTTTTATGAATGTTATATATATATAGAGAGAGAGAGAGCGATGCGCACAAGAGGATACAGACGCGTGTGTCCGTGTATTTATTGCTTCGGCCGGGTGGGGGTCGATTCTCTGTCAGCCTCTCTCCCCGCAATGTGTGCGTGATCGATAATTGTTTAGTAGTTGCGCGCGAGAGGTGCACTGAAACGGAAACACGCCCGGTTAAGCTGATCAATTTTTGACGGCTTCGCGTGACGCCCTGCTGCAGGTGTATATGTATATGTTTCGTTGTGCCTTTAGCGGATACCCCAACGGGGGATCTTCATTTGCTGCTGCTGCTGCTGCTGCTGCAGAGAAAGTTGCTGCCGATAAAAGGAATTCGTATAGGTTCTTCGAAACATTTGATTTCAATTTTATATATATATATATATATTAAAAGTAAACAGGAGTTTATAAAAATTAATTTAATGTAAACAATTGCAAAAGCTTCGTGCGGGGCTTCTTTAGCGAGTCCACTTATTTCGACACTACGCCTTAGCCTCGACAGTAGTAACAGCCGTAGCCCATCAGACATCACTACCGACGTATACTCTCAAATTGATTCACGGTTACAAATTATCTCCGATAATCATTTCTAAGAATTATCTTTTTCTTCACATTATTTAACGTGTCACTCTATTTATGCTTTAGCATTCGGTACTAATCGGCGACGAAAGACATACGGTGTGTTTGTAATCAAAGCATATACTTGTAATATTTTGCAGAGCTGCTTGTGTGTCGATCGGCCGCGAGACTTGGTCTCGAACTCGTTAGCTATATGGATTACGAGAGCCCATCGCTCTGCCGACCGCACCTCTAAGAATTATTACATTATAAATTGTTTACTATGGCATTCTTACATTCTAAAGAAAATCACCGTACAAAAGACAACTTTTGCTTGTTTATAGTAGCACCTATTCAGCTATGAATCGCCCATAACACGCGCGGCTCGCAATTTCCTACCCCAATATCCGCATTCGGCAATGAATCACGAAAACTAATTTATCCAGCTTTCAAATTTCGCTCTATATTCGCTATACAAAGTATATATAGATACGCGCGGAGCTCCAGCCCCTCCTTCCCTCCTCCCCTCCCCGAAAATCGCCCAAGAAACTCGTCGCCCTTTATCACTCGCTATATACGGACAACAGCTATACACCCACACACACACACACACACATATACGAGGTAGACTGTAGCGCGCATCAGCGAAGTTTCGCGTGCACGTCAACTGGGTCGCGTCGTCGTCGGACTATACATCGCGCGATGGACGCCTGTGGCGCACAATGCCGGAGTGGAACTGTGTCTCTGTGTGCGCGTGTATAGAGAGTTGAAGTTTCAAGACGGACTAAGGGAAGAGTCGGGAGGTCGTCTCTCTCTCTCTCTCTCTCTCTCTCTCTCTCTCTCTCTCTCACTCTCTCTCCCTCGCTCTGGTGCGCGCGACAAAAGTGCTGAGTGAAATTGCTCGAGAGTGAATTGAAAATTCGGCCGAGTGAACAGTCAACTCTATAAGCTTGTAATTTTTAAGCTCATACGCGACTGCAGGTGTTGAGCGAATATTATACGCGGGTTTGATCGACCCTTTAGATAGAATGACATAATCCAGGAAGCTCTTGTGTATCGTTTCATTTCTTAGTTATCAACTGGCGATTCTATAGACTAAACTTTTGAAAATAGGGATGTCATTCTATAATTTGCTAATATGAACATGAAATGACGATAAGCGTAGAAGATAACTGATGCGAAAGCATTTATTGTGCAGTATAATACAGATGAAATAAATATATAAAATCAATCAATATTCCTATTATGTCTTTTGTTCTTTATTGAGTAATTCATGTAGCAATTTAAATTTCTGTATTTATATTTTAAAACTAATTTTCATCCTTGTTTAAAATTAATTAAAGATACAAAGCCTTATTACTACAAAACTCATTATTAAATTGAACAACGCAATGCGTAAGTAATTAAGATGTGCTGGTACGAATATGTCATTGCAGATAATTAACAATATAAACCCTCGCATTATTACATTAAACGGGATATAATAAACCTGAAAAACAGATTTATTATTAATATTATAAGTAAGTTTTATAAATAATTTCAACTAATTTATTTGTATGAAAATAATAAATAATTCAGTTATTACCGCTACAGAAACAATTAATTAACTTTTCGACCCGAGTACATCCCTGGTAGAAAGTTGACAAATTCTACTGTCTAATGAGATAATTGAATGGTAATCTTGGACACCTATTATACGTAAATAATATACTTAACTAGCCTTCAATTTCTCAATAAAATTCAATATACTCAAAAGATCTACCCGAAACCCGGATAGAAGCTCCGTATTCTTTCGACTATGGATATTGTTAAATTTTAAATTAAATACTTTTTTAAAATTATTATCGTTTCAAGGCAATACTGGCTGCCATCACATAGTCATATAACTTAGTTATTAACTGTATAAATTCACAAAAGCGTTATATAACTCTTATAGTACGAAGATATTTTCAGATATTTATGCGAATAAGTAATTAACACTTCGATCAATCTAGTCAAATAAATATCGATTGTTTGATTATCGAACTAAAAATAGTACGAATCATTTAGTCTACATCCAAACTTTTCAAACGATACAGACTGTTTTTTGAGAAGAAAATGATATACGCAACGAGAAAATTCTAAAATTGACCCACTGTTAGAATTTAATTAACTCTCGTATTAATTATAAATATGATATAATGTTGACAATTAATATCTGTATAAAAAAAGTTAATTACATGAAAATTATATAAAATTAAAATATATAACTATTAAGTAGCCAATTTTAGTTTATTATGAGAAATTTTACTTCAGTTTAAAAGTGCGTACTGTCACGGCACTAGTTTCGAACACTTGCGTAGATGATAGGAACCAACTCTCGAACACTTTTATTCTTTCAAAAATATATTTCACTTATATACTTTCCGTACTTTGCACCCTAATTTACAGGTATATAATTCCTATTTCTAAAATTTAACAGCAAATTCTGGTTACCATAAAACAAGTAAATATATCAAATTGTTAAAAAAAATGTAATCTAGAATTTGTATATTTTCAAGCAAAATCTAAATTAAAATACTAATTTGTTATTATTAACTATTTTCATAATAACTATAATTATTAATAGATATCAAATCTAATTTATATTATAGAAAAGAAAATGAAAACTTTATCCGTTATTTTAAGGTTAGGAGAGCACATTGCTTATGTGGGAGTGTACGCATCGATTTAGAGCTCGAATGTATAATAATTGAAACGGTTAAGTATAGAGGCATGCAGGAAAATCTAAGCAGTCGAAAAATAGAAAGCAGCTTGAGAAAAGCTCACAGAGTGACATCAACAAATGAGCGGTAACGTCGAAACCGAACGAAAGAGGAAGAGAGAGGCAGAGAGAGAGAGAGAGAGAGAGAGAGAGAGAGGGAAATGGTACAGTGGAGGACAAACGGAAAAGAGAATCGCGCGAGATTGGAGTGAATAATCGTTGGAAACGTTGGGAAAACGATTGGGCAATAATACACGGTAGGCAGGGGCTTCCTGTCGTTCGAGTTTTTAATGGCATCATGAATTACAAGATGTTTGTAAACAATCGTCTTTTTCTGTTTTACAGGACTGTACAAGTGTATAACGATGTCGATAAAACACTCGATATTGAAAGAGATCGTGGTCACGATGTTCAGATTGATGAGTATAGCTAAAATGTATTGATCATTGCGAAGAATTTTTCCGACCCACAGCACAATAAATTATGTACGGCTTTAGGAAATAACATATTATAATAGAATTATAACTTATTATAAGGTAATCTTATTGCATTATCGTATGCGAGAGTGAGTATTAACTAATCAGGATTAATTTACAACATGTACAACAGCCGATTACCCATAAACCCATCAACATAACAACATTAATTCTTATTAAAGCCTATAATTGGTAACATTAGCGTAAAACAAAGTTCGCCTAATTCTTATCTTGCAAGAAAAGAACCGAAAAGGAGAAGTTTAAATAGCAAAAGTTTTTTTAGGACTTTCCTGCCCACTTCAAGATTCGTTAGTTGCAAAAATTGAACTTACATTCTCATTTCCACAAGTTTAAATGAGAAATAAACGTATATCCGTGCATCCAAAAATGAACTCTCAAACCCGAGATAAAAGGAACATTAGCCCGCACAAACCTTCTAATTCTATTCAAAAGCAAAAAAGGGCTAATTCAATTCTCCGCGAACGAAAATTTCATAAAACTACACATGTTGCTGTCAAAAAATGGACACGGGCAAAAACTCTAGAGTTTGTTTTCTTCTTACAAACCATGAATTTCGAGCGCTTTCATCATAGTGCTTTGTGCATCCATGTGGCCTTAAATCCATTTACGCGAAGAAAACTATAACACGAAATGTCCTGCTTTGCGCTCTCGGTTAATATAAGATAATTTACGCATTGGAAAAATTAAAAGCTACCAACGCACACACACACGAATGCAGATAAATATATTTATCTGCTTTCGTATGCATGTGTATTGGTGCACGCCTCTTGAGGTTCGCACTTCGCATGAAGAGAGAGTGCGAATGTGCGCGCAGCGCGAGTGTACGCGAATAGGTGAAACCATGCGGTACGCGCGCACCATCGAGTGCAGAAATTACTTATATGCACTTGCGCTCCCACATATACGTATACAACAGTGCGAACGTAGCCGCGATTGCGAACGATCCTGTCTGTGCGTGTGTGTGTGCGCGCATATGCATGTGCACCGCATCGTATATTTTAAGAGCCGGAGCATGGTTGCGCAAATCGAAAGCGCCGCGCGCATCTGTATGTGTGTGTGTGCGCGTGCGCCAGTCCACGTATATATATATACGCCTCGCAGAGAGGCGTTTCTCGTATTTTAGAGACGCACGCGCGGCGAACGATATTTGGCTTCTCCCTTTTTATCTCTGGCCGCCGCTTCGCGCTACTTTAATTAAGGGAAAAGTGGAATGGAATTGGGGCCGAGAATAGCATCGACGCTACGATCGAATGCGGATTCGTTTTTTTTTACTTTTTGTTCCTGTGGGTTAGGGTAAAGCAGCTGCGTTGTTACGCGGATGAAAGATGTTTCGTTTAACGTTGCGTTAACACACGCTTGGGTAAACTGTGCAACATTTTGGATAGTGATTGAGCAAAAGAGGCTGCTGGTAACGGTACACAAATCTATTTAATTGTAATAATTTGTGTGTGGTCTTCGTATTTTCTCTATATCTTAATAAAATTGTCAAGGGATTTACTTTCATTACGATAGTTATTGAAAAAGGCCATTTTAATCTTCTCTGAAGAATCCTTCACTAAACATTTAGGAAATATTTGTAAAGTTACATGCGTGGCAGGAATCTGTATAATGTGCTTTCATGTATAATTTTTATTGAAATTCTGAGTGATCGTCGGGTGCATTAACCAAAAACAGACTTCTTCACACTTATACCAGACGTTCAATAGACTAGTGCTAGACTTATAGTTATACACGGGTCAACTCTGTTAACGCTACACTTTGAAATAAATTTGTTACTAAAGTAACTAACCTCTACCTTGAAAATCTTATCATTACGTACAAAATACGAAAGTTTTAAAACGAATATGTGCATTGCAATTGAGTCATGGCCATATCCAACCCACATCAATGACTAGTTATCTTGTCTTTAACTCTTTAACTCTGATCGTTTTAATACTCTGAGAATTCATTAAAGGTTGAAAAAATTATCTTGCCAATTGGAGTTCGACTTTACCGTAATGAGTTTTCATCTTTGCATACTCGTATATCTTCTACGTGTACTTTTTACGCCAGCTTGGTAAAACAATTAATAGAGACATTTGTACATGTGACTAATGCCAGGTTTTGGCAGATGACACATATATTTTTTCTTAACTCTGACTGAGCAAACTCTATTGTATCCAAATGCATTAAATTATTTCAATACCTATTCCAGAGATATGTACATTTATATCATTATCTGAAATTGTTTTTGAGCCAATTTCACGTCTGAACTCTCTTTTGCCAAAACCAAAATTACTTAAAGGTAAATATTTGTTCTGTTACTTAATACTTAAAGTATGTTGCTATGTACATTGCTTGTAGAATTTTGTGCCAGAAATAATACTTTAAAACTCAATGCGCAACTTTTGATGAAAATATATTCAACCTACCATCAGACATGTTAATATTCCAGTTTCTAAAATTTGCCTCGCAATTCTATCGCAAATTTCACTAGGCAGAAAAGTAAAGAAAACCGGAGCCTGCATCCTGACACGAATGGTGCTTTCTTGAGAGAGAGAGAGAGAGAGAGAGAGAGAGAGAGGGAGAGAGAGACAGAAACGTGTGCGTAGCAACGGTTTGGACCCAACGACGTACGCCTCGTACATCTTCTCTCTTTAGCCACGAAAATTTAACAAACGGCTAGAAGACGCGCCCCACCCAAAATGCGAGAGCGTTTCCAGCCAAACAGATCGATAGCCGAGCGAGGAGAAGAAGACGCAGGTGCCGGAAGTGTGCTCTGCGGCAGAAACGCGTGTGTGGCAACTTGTGATGCCGAAGATCTTGGGTAAATATACATGCTATACATTGGAGGTACAAATAACGGGCATTTGAGGCTCTAAAAACGTGTCATAATCCAAACTGAAAATCTAAAGCGTGTATTCGAATCAACTTTTGTAAGGCAAGAATTGGCATGTAACTTAATTAATTCCCTCCAGGACTCCTCTAACAAGCTTTTTCAGAATTTCAATAGCATGTCATAGTATTATATATTATGTGAAACAACTAAAATATGAAAACGTTCATTTTGACGTGGAATAGTCCATAGACATGTATATGCATACATAAATGATTGCACGTCACGTATTTTATTTACTTATTTGAATAATGTGATTACAGAAAATTCAGAAAATGCTTGTCATCTTATTCGCTTACTACATAATCGTTCGCATACATAAATTGATGTGAGTTACACTGAATTAGAGACATGTAAGGGAGGTCGATTCACTGTTGCTCTTCTGCATTCAAATATTAATTTGGACGAAGTTGAACTACATCCTCTGAATGTTTTAGAGCAAGAATAGACGTTAGGGTAAGAAACGGCTTGGCTTTCGAAGAAGGTTAGAGAGCAAGGATTTCTCTTCTTTTTTTTATAAATTACATATATTCTGGTAATCGTTGCGTGCCGACGTTCCGTTAGCCGTGATAGGTGGATTTATTAACCTGCAATTGTTGCAAGGACTCCCTGTTGATAGCTTCTTAAGTTCTTGTAATAAAACGAAATGAATAATAATCCAAATTTACTTGTATCATTTAAGAAATTTCGTGTTGCATGGATGTTTATTTGAAAATTACCTTTGTAAAATTTAAATGGTACGAAAATAGTATAATCAGACAGCTTCGTTGAGTAGGTGAATCGAACAAAATCTGAAGCACAATTTTTGATTATTTTATATTCTTGTAACGCAATTAAATTTATGCCTTAGGAATAATCAACTTATTCCTGTTAAAAATTTATGACTTTATTAAAATCAATTTTTTCAAGCTATTTGCACCGTAACAGTGATCTTACTGAAACGAATAAAAAAAGGGACGCAGGCTAAAAATAAATTTTCCCATAAAAGTTACATATACCGGGCGAAAGGTTGGATAAAAAAGAAAGAAGAAGGGGTTCACGTGTATCATTAATAAAGTAAACGATAAAAGAAGCTAGAATCGAGAATTTCTGAGAGAGCCAAGGGATCAGATGCGATCGACTCAGAAGAGGAAGCGGTCGTTAGCAAAAACAAGAGCAGCTTTAGTGCACGGAGCCCCTCGTGGGTGACTGCGACTAAATAGATAAACAGCACCAGGCGAATAGACGAAAAATCGGCCAAGCCCCAAAAGAAGCCCTTGCAGAATTTATCTCGTCTACGTGACTTGGCCCTAGCCTCTGTTCCGACTGTAATTTACGCACGCAACGTGAGAGATGTCGAGGCAAAGAAACAGTCCTGTCCTTGCCCAAACACTTGTGCTTGTATCGTTTCCGTACCACCGTGCACGTTCGTGTAAATATATCAATACGTCCTCGTGAAATTTTCATGCGAAATTAATTTCGACGATTTTGTGTGGATTCATTTTTTGAAAGTTTCCCACGAAGAGGTATGGCTAGACACTTTATCGATTAATTTTTTAGATCTTGGATCTTTTAAACCTTTCAGAACCAAGTGTTTTCTAATTAGGGACTTAGGACTCGAAGCAACATTTCAACGAAAAAGTTTACAGCTTAATCTTCCAAACAGCTTTTGCTAAAGTTTCAAGTGAATCAAATAATTCTTTAAGGAGAAAAGTTTGAATACTTTGTGTCACTTCTCTGTCTCCCTAAGAAATAAAGTGTTTCTAACATGGAAAGTATGTTTACTATTTTACATTTTTAATAAAAAAATCCTTATAAGAGAGCAAATGAATAGAAATACGGAAAAAGATCTTAAGGTTGAATTAAGGAAATAAGTAGCTTGGAACCTCGATTCTCCTCTAATTTAAGTGAAAGACAAATTGTGAACTTTATCTGGTGTTACATCCGAGTTGGATGTGAAGTGCAACTTCATAATTATATAAATATATATATAACTCAACAACGTCTGGCTAACTATTAGGTCCAACGTTTTGAATGGACTATCAGCTGATACAGAGTCAAGTTTACAGCGATTAGAATCAGATTAGTTTCACTCAATTCACACTGTTACGTGCTAGCCTCGAGGTAACCACTCGGCGAAGATGAGAATCGTCGGATCGTTGAGCTACGTCATGGATTACGTCACCTCGATGAAATATTGATTTACAACCCACAATTACCGAAAATCCACAAATTCACACGAACACACTAGCAGCCGAAACCTCAGTATAATCGGTCCGTTACAAACTTAGATATCCTAGAAACTTATTTGATAAGGATCAGAATCGATGACTATAATAAGAGCGTGACGTTCTATACACCGACGTCACTTTAGCGTGACCGTAAAACGATCCATTACCAGCAATCCCCAAATATCCAAAAGCACATAACGCAAAACTCCATAATTCTATCGGCGGATCTCTAGTTGCCCCAACTACTGATCGAAACAATCGAGTTTCAGATAAGTTCGATTCACGCTTCGACGATATCCAGTCCTCGAACAAATCGTGCGATAGCCATCATGGCATCTTCTTCAAGCTAAATATCAAAGCCCACAACCTTCAGCAGGTAGTCATAGCAGAAAGCAAAACGACAATGAAGAATTAGCGTGGACGACAACCGAATCTATCCATAACTCCAAAAACTACGGTAATATGAACAAGAATTCCGTTCACAAGCCGCACAGTTTTTCGCCCTCTTATCCTTCCGATCGCACCGCGACGGCAACGGCATTGAGAGAAAAAAAACGAGAACCGCTTGACGAACACATATATAGCATATGGATTAGCCGAGCGCCCTTCGGAACTCGAGCGCACAAGACAAATAGCGGTCCGTCACGCGCCTCCGTTGGCATTGCTACGTCATTGATAAGCATCGGCTCGCGTGGATCGACGACCACGACGACGACGTTGCTTGTGTTGAGGCCGCCACGCGAGACTCGAATTTTCGAGCTTCGCTACGTCGTCGTTGCGTTCCCGCTCCTACTCTCTCTTTCTCTCTCAGCAGAGCTCGATTAAAGAGCAGTCGAACAACTATATATACGAATATTGTTTTCTGGCGTTTTCATATTTGGCATATTCTTCACTGCATTCTTGTGAACAGAATTTTCATTGTTAAGAAATAGGCATGTCTCAACTACAATGTGTATTTACATTCTATTTAAAGTGCCAAAGAGGTGTCAATAAGTATTTCTTAGTCATAATGAATTAGTTAGGATTCGAACGCTGAAACAGTATACCTTAATAATCGTAAGACTTTAACACTTCCTTGAAAAAGTGTGGGAGATAGGAAGATGCTTTTTGATCAGTAACATCTCTGAAAATTTCGTTCGTTCATAGCGATTTTTATCTCCGAAATTTTAAGTAATGCTTACATAATTACCGCTCGGGGCACTCCCTCTGGAGTGAAGGGTATTTTTCCCGTGCCATCGTGTGCGTCCACAGATTACAGGTATTGGGGAATCCAGGAGAATTGCCTTTTGGCTAGTTGTGAATAAAACACAAGGACCTCAGGGAATGGGGGTGGAATAAGCGACCGCGAGGAAGGGAACCTTAAAACCCAAGAAACCAAAACACCGTGGCAGCGAGCAATAAAGACATATTCACCCCAGAAATGAACCCTGAAAAGGGAAATCCTTCTTCGGACGTGGCGGATCCCAAATCGGATTCTGGAGGGAAAGGGCTTAATATTGCTCAAACTGGACCCGACAGCGGATCACTTGGTCGTCGGGAACGATCCAGAAGCTACAAGTAAGATGGGAGAGGAAGAGACAACATTAGCATCTGGCACAGGAGGCCCTGAAAATATTTCCTCTTGGATAGGACTACTGATTTTTCATCAAAAGGTAGCGACCTCAGTGCACTCCGACTCCGAGAGAAAACTTCTAGACGGGGCCGACAAAGTCAGTCAAGAGGAAGCTAAAGGAAAGAAAATAAAATGCCCGGCAGCTCAGAGGGCTAGAAAAGCCTGCAGAAATGCCAAAGGACACATGAAAATGATAAATAAAAGAAAATGGGGATCTAACGGCAAAGGAGAGAGAACTTGTCCAACTGAATAGGAGGAAAATTTCTAGATTCGAAGCAGAACACCCGCAACAGAAGATGGAGCTGAGAAGATGGAAGTTCCTCGCGCGATTTCTAAGACGGGTATATTTCAGTGGCGTAAACCAGCCTCGACTAGTGAGCGAGAGTCTATAGCTTTCTTTAGGACCTTACACTCCAAAGTCGGACAAATCCAAAATGCCAAATTCTAGAAAGAAAACGGAAATGAGGATTCACTCTGGTGATAGAGAGGAAAACGAAGCGAAAACAGTTAAAACTTCGGACAGCCAAGCTGCACTCAGAAATGAAAGGTTAGAGTGAGCTGCAAAGGAGCACTTTCATGGATCCGAATCAGCAACATCAGCATCTACTGGGTACCGAGCCACAGAAATGTGAACGGTAACTTAGAGGCAGATATGCTGATGATAAAGCTAGGAGCGGAGAATGACGGTCCCGAAGAAGCATACTCACCGCTATCATCGATCAATCTGCTGAGAAATGCTATCGATGAAATCATCTTAGGAAAGCCGAGAGAAGCATGACAAAATCGAAATGATTGCGACAAAGCACGAAAATGTGATCTAAGGAGTAATAACAGGTAACTGCCCGGTTGAGGTAAATTTACAGAGATGAAAAATTAGTATTGATAACTACCTACTGCAGGGAAGAAGAGGAAACAGTAAAACATCTATTGTGCCACTCTCCAGAAATGCAAAATCGACGTCACAAAACACTAGAACTCAGGTTCCTAGATGGATTGGAGGAAGCAGCGGAAATAGATATTGAAAAAATAATGAGCTACGCGAGGAATTGAAAATATTTCAAAGCGATGTTGTGAAGAGAGATTATGGGTAAAATTTAAGTAGGGTATTGTCATCACGGACCTCAGGTCTCCGAGTGGAAGCCAGCCCAGGCTACCTGAACCCTTCAATCTAACCTAACCTAAACTAGCATAATAACGTAGGTGGTGGTTAAGAGTTTTTTTTTCAAAAGTTATCCTCCATCTCTTTACATTTATTTAAATGCAAAAATCAATAAGGTAGAAATCTTTCCGACTCTCGTATGTCCTCTAAGCAAGAAGGTACCCTATGAACCATTCACCAAGTTCCAAGCTAATCAAACTTCAGTCGATTTATACATTTATCAGGAGCCAAAATACATCTTGCAAGTTTGTTTATCATCGATGCTAAGAACTATTGAACGCTTAGGACAGACTCGACCGATTCTTTAGCGTAGACTGAAATTCGACAACCGCCGAACAAATTATTTACAACCATCCCATAGCTAGTATCTCTAAATCACAACGAACACACCTACACAGCGGACTCACAAGCCATTAGTCCAGTCTCAAAGCGACGCTTACACCACCAAAATCCAGGCAGCGCAACGAAGCCATCGTTCAAAACGCTCCACTTTACCCACATTCCCGCGCATACACTAATACACGGAGTTGAGCGAAGTTCAAACCGTGGCAGCGCACCGGAGCTCTAAGCTGCAGTAGTGGCACACCACCTGTGCGCCTCGTACCGTGTCCATTAATAGATAAAGGACTCGGGAGCGCATGCAGAAGAGAACGTGGTGAGACAGAGGTCACCGCCACCGCATATAACGTCATTAGGTGGGTCTGACCCGAAGAGAGAGAGAGAGAGAGGAGAGTGGAAGGTACCACGGGGACTATTAACCGTGCACACGCTTAATCCTTCATGCGGAATTTCCCGGGCCACGCTTTATCCGACTGCTAGCGTGCGTCGCCGGGGCGTTTACATCGCACGCGATAAATCGCACGAAGGACATGTGTTCGAATTCCGCTCTCTCTCTCTCTCTCTCTCTCTCGCCCCCTTCCACCCTCTCTCAGCGCCACGGACCACTGCGCAGCAACGCCAGCGTGTATTCCCTGGATTTCAACTCGGCACGTGTATCTTAATCGTAGGACCATGTGTATATATGCAGGATGTTCAAACTCGAATGGATGAGCAGAAAGAGCACGTGTGTGAACTGTCAGACCCTCCCTGTGCGCTTATACCTGACTGACATTGACTAGTTCGGCAAACTGTGAGTATCCAGCTGGGAATCACATGAGTGTGTGCGTGGAAACTGGATAGAGTCTGAAGGAAGGAGCGAAATAAACTGGTTAGAGGATTAAAGTTTTACGAGCGCTGCTTTATAGTGTGCTTTTCATATACACACGTAACTTTGGCGAGAAGGGAATCGACTGTTCCGTTTTATGGTAGATCAACCGAAATTAATAAATAAATAATATTTTACTAGCCACTTTCGTTTGACTTCCTTTCTAAATGTGCTCTGGCTATATTTAAAATTGGACGTCACAATATTGATTATTTATGGGCAAGCGCTGTACCATAAAGTAGATTTATTAGAAAATATTTTATTTGAATATAATTTGTTTTGTAAGACGGCGCCTTTAAAATACAGAATGTGACATTAAACTTGAATGTAACGTAACTCTGGTAAGCCTGAAGAGGGGAGTAACGAAAACTCCCGAAACATTGCAAATACGCTAAATTTGCATAAAGATTGAATTCGCATTGATCAACCCCTTCACTGCGCCTATTATTAGAAAATAGTTTTCATAACACGCTGGAGATCACTTCAACTTCAAATGTATACTGTAAGTTTTGGTTTTCCGTACTAAAGAGTACAAACCTTAAAAGAAATAATACACCAATTTTTTTTTAGTACAACATGAGAAAGCCGAAAATAAAAACAATAAAAAAGTTAATTTTAAATATATGAATATTCCAATGGTTATGTAGAAAAAGACACTTGAAACAGTTACTTTCATTCCTCAATATACAAATTCACTCTGCTGAGCCATCACAACTTTATTTATCCACTTTTCTTGCTCTGTACAAGGTCCAAGAAAAGTAACTAGGTTCTAACTCTTAATAGATTTGGACTTTATAGGACTCACTTTGATCCTGAAATAATTTTTTAGGGGCTGAGTTTTTCAGTTTATTTTTGAATATTGTTCATAAATATATTTTGAACAATGGAATTATAATAAAAAACCAAAATATTTTTAAACTAGAAATATTTTAATACCAATTTTACTGAAAAAAAATTGTCAAAAATTAAATAAAATTTTTTTTCTAGATAACTAAAAAACTCACAAGAGAAGGACCAGAAATACGGATCCTGGATTTTCGTGAAACTTTCAGGAAATACATTTTATGCGAGATAATGAAACCCGTGTATCGAGGTTTTATTGAATAGGGCCTAGAAATTAAGATGTCTTACAAGTACCACTAAACTGTTTTACCGACTTAATACTGAATAATTAGATGTAACTAAATAGATACTGGAAATCATTCTAAATACCGGTATACTTCGTCTATGAATTTATTATCAATCATATGGAAAAATTTCAAGTGAATAATTCAATAATACCTTATACCAAAAATTCCTATTCGGAAAAATTCGCTCATTTCGAAACATTAATTTTTTTTATGGCATCAATGAAATATTCACTTAAAACTTTACCAGATGATAGATGATTTATAGATTAATTGCACCTGCATTTGGAATGTGTATAATTCCATCTATTTTTATGTAATTAATTCAAATTGTTTACTTCCCGGTCGATAAAATTAGAGCGAGAAATTAAAAATGTTAATTGACTTTACCACCACCTTGAGCGCCTTTTAACGATCTTTAAATGTATAATATGGATTTGAAAAAGTGAAATGTTACTTGCACAGCGATGGATGATAACCGTCTATCTTCGCACAAAATATTTTAAAGCAGAAATAAATTTTTGATGGAATTATACAATATTTTGTAGCCTCATAACTTAACCTCTAACACGAGGTGGAATTCTGTTGTCGCTCATTTTTCCAGGGCAATCAATAGCTACGTCACACTTTTGATATCATATAACTTTCTTATTAGTCGTTTTACAGGCATCTACTCTATACCTTCTTCAATTTTATGAATATACATAACTATAATAAATTATTTGCGAATAATTTCCGTTATACGAGGATAATTAAAAAATTTATCACTGAAAAACCATAATCTTATAATAATGGCCCAATATTGACCTTATACTTTTTTTAAAACTCGATGGTTTAAATTCAAAGATTTCTTTCATTTAAGTCTAACTAATAATGTTTCTCAGTGATAAATTAAATTATTTTTCCACTACTGACACTATAATACAGTATCTAAGATGCTGGACTCGGACGTAACCTCGAATAATACAACGGAAATTCTCAAAGGACGTTAAAGTTCTCTAATCTTTACAAAAACCAATTTAACGTGGGGCGACATACACTCTCACACATTTTCCCACGGAGCTATAAGTCTAAGTTTTCGCACCAATTCACGTGCAGTGTCCTCATAAATTTCAAATGCACTCAGACAACGGATAACCACCAGCATACAACGAAACTTTTTCAAGTGCATCATTAACGCTAGACTCGCACTCCACAATACACGCATACATGCGTACACAACATTAATCATTAAAGCATATATATATATAAACATACGTGCGCGCACACACACAAAGTCAATAACTGAAACGTACTTCGATAAGGCTTATTTGGAACAATCAAGAATATACAGCCATTATCAGTGCGATGATGGAAATTATTCTATACCTTATATTGTGCGTGCGTGTGTATTACTAATTTTAGCGAACGGTTTCCATTATGTTCGAACGGTATATGTACAAAAATATAGTATATCTATATATATATATGGAAGTGGTATCGGATTAAAACCGCAATTAAAACTTTTTATGAAAAGTTATGTTCCTATACATATGCGGTTTATTTACGCACTTCGTTTCATCGATCGCGCTTTATATTGAATAATTAAGACTGCGTTTATGTTGTTATATTTCATTCGTCAGTCATCCGTTTCAAGCTGCAATTCATTTCAAACTGGAACAAATTCATTTGGAAATAGGAAAATAGCAGAACATGTATTTATATAGGCGAATTTACCGTGTACGGTCAGAAAATTCTGAGAAATATTCAATATTTGTTTTTTAACCATTTGTACTTTTAAATCTTTTGTAAATGCAATAAAAAGTGAGTAAATATATATATATATATATATATATTCCCGAATTTTCACGATTCATAATAACTAAATGCAGTCAAAGTTTATTAAATGCAAAAAAAAATAGTAAAATGACCATCCCTCTGCCAAATAACGCAAAACGCACTAAAAATAACAAACGATCGATAAAAATGTGCCATCATACTGCAATACTCAATTCAATCAAGCTCTAATAATAATCGAGCTGAAGACCATATATACGAAACACAAAATTCTCAATCAGTCGAGGTACTGAACACGCGTCAAACGGAGTCGCGATATTCCAAGAAATACCAATTACATCGAGTAAGAGAAAGGGAGAGAGAGAATCGCTCAATGAGACGATTCCGGGCGTTCCGGAACTGCGCTCTCAGTATTTTGTCTCCTGGTATTTCGGTCAATGGTGCCTGCTAATGTGGTCCACGTGCGACCGGGGACCAATTTAGCCGCTTATTCTACGCGAAAACAATACCGATTCTTCGATTCGATGCACGACTTCTTTTCTGCACCACACGGAAAATTTGCTAAATTTGGTTTATACATGGAAACGCCAGGCTGCTAAAATATTAATATATTGACGTGACGCTACGGTTGAGTTAGAATATAAGCAGATTCAACAACCAAATTTTATTTTTAAGAAAAATTAGGTACTGTGGAAAACCTGTTTGGTTATGAAATAAAACATCTTATCAATTATATCAAGTAGAAAATAAGAATTGCATTCAAGTTGTACGCTAAAATGGCTTGTATCTAATAAGTAAAATATGATTTCATTGTAAAGATTGAAGTTCTCATTAGCACATTATTATCTGTAAGAAAGAAATTGATGACAATAATCAACAGACTGTTTCATCTGGTTCTGGAAATCCAATTATAAAATTAAGGTCACATAATTTGATTGGTGTAAATTCTTGAATAAAGGATCTGTGACAAACTTTTAAAAAGATTATAGTTTGTAAGCAGTTCAAAAATATGAATATAATTTTTTGGAATCCGTTTAAGGCTCGTTAATAAGTATTGTAATTTCGCTGCAAAATTCTTTTAACAAATTTGAAAAGGCATGCATTTCGCAATATAATTCTGACCTTATTATGCAAAATGAACTGCATTGCGAATTTGTGTATGCAACTATATAAGGACTGTTCTGTACATATTCGTTAACTCTAAAGTAGTACACACAAAATAAAGTAACCTTTTTGTTTTCTCGCGACAAAAAGAAATTAATCCTTTGTCACTTGGTGTAGTCTTGCAGCCTAAGCAATAAGCGAGTATTTTTTGTTCTTGACTCCAACAATTCCTTCTAACCAAATTTTTAATCTTAGGTCAATCTAAAGTTTGCACGAGCGGAAAGCTCCTCCTAAAAACTAAGGCTCTCATTACGCATTCATCAATCGCCAGGCCGACGGAAAATTAGCCTGAACGCGCATCGGGAATATCAATGTATGTGTGTGTGTGTGAGTGTGTGTGTGTGTGTGTGTAGATAAGTAAAAAGCCATGTATAAGGTCGATTAATTAATCATCGCTTCGAGAAGTAACTCGAGTACGTCGAGTGCTATTTTACATTTATTCCACGTTTTTGCTCCACGAGCTAAGCCTTGAGTCATAATATCACGAGTTTACTGTTCTTATCGAGTTTGATGAAAGTAAATTTTACATTTTTAATGATACTATTTTCGATAATAATTTAAGTATGTTTGCGCTGTATAAAATAATGATTTTTAAAGCATTATTTTTCTTACTATAATTTGGAAACAAATATTAAAAATGGAAGTGTACTAAGCTACGAATAAATTCCACGAAAAACAAACTTCGATTTGAGTAAATTTTTATGTATTTAAGGCAAAAAAAATAGAATAATAAAGATAAAAAGAATTTAGTCCGAGTAAAGTACGTAGTATACGCTAACCAAAATAAACAGTGATCTTAATTTCCGATGCATTAATTTCCCTAAACTGCAGAGAACGTTCAACAATTGGGTGTTAACAAGTTTCCTATAATCTGCATACAAATAATGTTGTTTCTTAATTATCTTTTCCTGCGATTATGCTGCTTTACTACATGCGGGATTACATGCTAGCACCTCGTGGTTCATATGCATAT
Organism: Megastigmus dorsalis; assembly: GCA_900490025.1. Classification (NCBI taxonomy): domain Eukaryota; kingdom Metazoa; phylum Arthropoda; class Insecta; order Hymenoptera; family Megastigmidae; genus Megastigmus; species Megastigmus dorsalis. The sequence continues at coordinate 40,984 of UELU01136893.1, forward strand.
TCACAATTACCTGACCCTTTTCGGGCTTTCAATTTACTGACGAAAAGAGAAATATTTTTAAGTAAAATGTCACGGGGTAAATCTTTTCCAACACTTTAGTGGAAATTGAATTCTTCTGAAACAATGTTATTTTGCCTATTGTTTAAAAATATAAACTTTAGCTTGAGAATAATATTTAGCACTTGAGAAAAATTATAATTACGGAAAAATAATTTGATAGATTCGACAGAATGGTTTCCTTGCTCTTATCCAATTATTTTGAGCCAAAAAGCTGAAGCTGGTCAATCGTTTCCGTTTCCCAGTCCACCGCCAGTTTCGATTATGAAGGGAATGGCCCCAACGCTTTACGACTTACTAGGATACGTTCGGCTGGGGACTTTACGTCCTCGTGAAGCGGACCAGACGAGATACTGCAAAGCTCATCGAGAGGGAAATTTCCTGTTTTTTAGGATCATCATATCTGCGCCGTTTCGTTCCCTTTCTGCCGCGCCCTGCTTTGACGATGCTTTAATCTTGATTTATGTCCTTGTACTTAATTGTGGCGTAAAATATTTTTTTATGTTTCGTAATTTAATTTGGACAATAATAGATGATTTTTATCATAATTATTAATTTCTTGTGACGTAAGAAATATATAAAAAATATCCTTTCGGGTTGCTTTTTAACTGACTTTTGTCATTGGAAGATTCTACCATAGTAAATTAAACTTTTTTCCTGTTTGTACTTAGGTCAAGATTACATTACAACAGAGTTATGACAATTTATAAGTTAAGACCATCTGACAGTTTAAAAGAAAACTCTAAATAGAATAGACTAGAGATAGTTTGTTTTACTAAAACTGTTCAAAAAATTTCTGTGTATTTTAGTGCTTTTCACTTGGATACTGGTTAATCTTTTATATACAATAATTGCGAAACGAATGGAAGTTTTTGCAGGAGTTCAAATTGTGAGGTATGAAAAGTCTTACTTTTATAATTAATTGCAAAAAACTTGTATAACGCTACGAGGTTTATGCTGAATAATCTAATAAGCTTTTAATCTACAGTTAATTTCATGTGTTACAGATAAAAGCTTTTATTCATCATGCATGCTTTTTTATTAACTTCCCAAGTTTTATTTATTTTTTCTGCGTAATTTATACCTACACTGAGAAATATATATATAGTAAAAATTATTATAGCAACATGAATATTGCCGGAGCTGCTGTCTAAAATAATTGCTTATCTCCAAACAACAACGAATTTATATTTTCCTAGATAAGAATGGAATGAAATATAAGCATATCTTTTCCTTCTCGCATCAACCAACATTCTCAGGGATGAAGATGTGAAATACTTTATTTTGAATCCAAACAATTTCACATTCCTGATGCATCTCTAGTGCACATATAGCAATCCTAATATTCAAAATTTTATGTAAAGTAGTAAAAACGTAATATGTAAAATTTTATACTTGCAAGCGTTACAGAAGGTATGACATTATTATTATCATTCTATTTTAATATTCGTTCTCAAAACTACCAAGAAAATTCCATCAACTTTAGGCACCGGAACTCGAGAAAAAAAGTAGAAATTCCACTTCCAAAAACAGCTCTCACACTGACAAGTAGAAGAGCCAACCTCAAGAACATCCGCAGCTGTCGACAGGGAGACGGGGGTGTGAGAAAAAAAAAGATGAACAAAATCAATAATATAACTTTTTAGAAAAATTTTCAATTCCCCCAGTGCAGTCGAACGACCCAATTGCGCGCCAGCGAGATAGAAATCCATACGTAGTAAGGGCTCGGGAAATTGAGGGAAAAAGGTGGACGTCAAGTTCGCCTTTCTCTCTCTCTCTCTTTCGGTCGGTCGGAGAAGTTGGAAATGGCGATAAGGGCGACCTAATCGGAGGGTCGAGCGAAATGAAAACGTCGGAAAAGACAAGGCGAAGGGCGAGTGTGTGAGCCACCGGAAGTGCAGCATGCAACTCGAGCGAGTCTTTCTTTTTTTACGTGCGAAGCCAAATAAGGATTTTCTCCGGAAGTTCGAGATTTGTTTTTTTTTTTCGGAGGTTACGGGTTTTGAATCCTTGCTAGGGAATTATGATGATTTTGTTTGCTTTGCCAAGAGCCGCGGATTTCAATTTTTTTTTCTTGCCACTAGGGAAACCAGTGTTTTGGAAAGGAATTCGATTTTTGAAAGTATTTCATGAATGTAAGAAGTGTCTTTTAAGTTTGCTTTCATGTTAAAGAATTTAGGACATAATGGTTAGCAAATCTTGCTCTACTCTACCCGGGTCACAGATTTAACTGCAACTTTATAGAGACTTTCTTTGAGTAAATATATGCCCATTCCATCGAAATATATGAAGTATCACAGTGAGCTGTAAACCATTTTAGTTAGGTCAAATACTCTAAAATACATTGTAGAAGTATGTCGCAAAGTGCAAATAAAAGTAGAGAAAGGCTTTTATTTACACTTTAGAGCCGAATTTTTTACACTTTACTTTCAAAAGGTATGAGCAATCGGAAATTAACATAATTTTCGAAGCACTTTACAACAGAAATAAATGCTAAATTTTAAGGCCCAATAGGTTTATTTTAGATCACTCCTAACTTGTGACCAAAAAGTGCTAAGAAGCTCTAATATGCAAATGAAACTTTATAAAATACTCTTTTGAGTTCTTTATCGCAACATTCTTCTCGATGTACATTTGTCTGGTTATAAAAACTTAAAGGTATGAACCATGATTTTTAAATATTTTGTTTAAATAGGCCGTTAAGTCGAGCACAAGTGCCCATTAAATTTAACCCCCGAGACATATACCTCTTATTTTCGAGCAAAGAATCTATCTATATAACATTTAAACCTAATCTGTGACCCACAGGAAGTGGACTCTTTTTATAGTATAAGAATTAATTCTCCCCTTTCTTTGAAAAATAGAAAAATAATTCATTTGAAAGGAATAAATTTCACATAGACTGTATTTATACATGAGTAGTCAGTATATGCACTTCGAAGCACATCTTGACGTTCTCTATACATATATGTATGAACACACGCAGATAAGGATATGAAAAAATTTCAGTTGAGAAAAATGTGAAACCTATTTTCGTGAGTAAATATACACGAAAATATATATAAGAAAATAAAAACTCCCCATATAAACCAGAAGTTGGATAAAAAAAGTCCATATTTTTCACACCCTCTATAGTAAAAAAAAACTCAAAACCAAACTTACGACCTAATGTTTACAAAATATTCAGAGTAAGAATAAACATACATAAAACATTTTATACAGTTTTCACTTATAAATTTTCAAGCATTATTTATAAATTTTTTGACCTCATAAGGGAATTCAAATCTTATATAGTATAAAATTAATGTACGCTAAAGTATAATCATGTTTATAGATTGAAAAACATAAGCGCAGAATTTTTCCATAATGCACAATCATACCTTAGTATTATATTATTTGGTATCTAATTCAACTTTAGCTAAACAATTATTCTTAGACTTCTGCCAAACATATGCCCAAATTATTTTTTTGATCGTCCGAGTTTATTGATTTCGATGAAAATGGCCGTTATATTAAACCACTACATGATACAGGTATTTGAATGATTAAAAAAATAAGAAAGTATACAACATATCCCATTCTATCGAGCATTCGAATATTCAAAATCAGCGCTTCAATTCTTACCAGTTCCCCCTTATTGAATGCGTCGCAGTTGTCGCAATCAGAGGTAGGAAAATGCGGCGCATATATGTATGCTTGCTTTTATTTCCATAAGGCGCGAGAGGGAGAGAGAAAATGATTCTCACAGGCGCCGCGGAAAATTATACCGCCAGATTCCGACGTGCGATTTTCAATTCAGAGACTTGGGCTGGGAGAAAACTTATGCGCCGAGCGAGATTAACTTGCTCCGAATGCTGGAATGTATTTATACCCCTTTGTGCAGCGAGAAACGGATTCTTTTTTGTAATAAGAGGGATGTCGGAGTCAAGGCGCGCGTGTGCTGTTCCATACAATGTACCTTTCCTTTAACGGATTTCCTGCTTCTCGAAATTATTAATTGTTTAATTAGAGAATATCACCGACAGGGGGGAGTTATTATTTTCTGCTATAATGAAAAATGAAACTTGTATGTCTATGCTTATTAAATTAACCTAACAAAAAAATCTCTTTCCATATCTTTCATATGCAAACGATGGTGAATGGATATTACTTTAGTGAAAGGCTGAATTTGAAAGGTATAAGTTTAAAAACGAATTGCTAATATACGGAGGAACCAGAAAAATGTGGTGCCAAACATAGCAGCTTTCTTTAGCATCTTGTATTACTTGAAAAATTTGTAAACTTCTGCCCGATGGCTTTTATGAATTCTTGAATGTGCAAAGAAATTTCATTTTAAAAAATGTCCATTCCAGAATCTAAAGGCGAAAAATATTTTAATATTGTGAAGAACATATATTCAGATTTTTTGAATTTAATAAGAGCCATGGATTACGCAGACACTTTATAAGATTAGAAATTTTGAACTTTGAAACTCTAATGCTGTCTCATTGTTAATTTTATTGTTAATTTTATTATTACGATAATAAGCAGAATATTATAATAACGCGAGAGAATTTTTAATCAAAAACTACTAAAGAATCATTTTTTACATTATATTATAAATCTACTTATAGTCTATAGATATACTTTTTATATTAATTTTCGAAATTTACCAATATGTATGAGTTTCCATTTGGTATATAGACAGCCGATTTTTTTTTAAAAGTATTTCTTATTTAGTAATCTGTATAATCGTACAGTCCACTCAGGCCCTCCATCAGGGGCATAATTGCATTACATGTATTCATGGACATCCTTTCATCTTAATATATAATTTGCGAAAGTCCGTCGTTGAAATTTAATGACATTCAAAGCGAGAAAGACTTCAATGGTACAAATACATAGCTCGAGTAATTTGTTTGTCAGATCCATGACTACAAGGGAAATCGTAATTCCATTCAAATGGACGATATAAGTACTTGACTTAAGTAGGCCCAACGTTTAAACTGACTTCGAACCAATCAATTGGTAAGGGAAATTCCGAATGAAAAGATAATATCGATTACTCTAAAAAACGGACAAGTTTGTTTCATCTTACCATTTTTTATTCAGTGCTAAAAATAAGATTTTGAATAATTACAATGCGATTCGGTTTCATAAGACTGTCTAAAGAAAAATTTGCAATTTAAATGGCGAAACGTTTCGGCAAGTATGAATTACCTTTCGCATGCAAATTAATTAAAACTGCAGGAACTTTTGTAGCCTAAATTGAGTGATAAAGCGATACTCTTTCCACTTAATTAAAAGAAGGTGTGCAGAAGACAATCACGCACTCAATCAAACAAATTGTCCCATTGAATCACTGGTAATTTTCGTACGTGCTGTGAAAGACAAATTATCATGATCAGGTCGATATTCCTTTTTAGACGTAAAATAAATATATGAGTTGTGTTTATAGTACTAAAAGGATATAACATACTACTAACATGAACAGGATAATTTAGAAATTTAGACTGAAATTTAATTCATATGATATTTATAATACATACAAAAAATGTTAAGTAATTTGTAGAAATAGTATATGATACACCTAGGGAGGTAAAGAATTGGCAAGCCCATAGCGCGTGTAAATTGACACCGAGGCGAAGGTGACAAACACGGATACTATGGGCTTGCTATTTTACCTCCTGTGGTGCGTCTAGTATTTTTTTGCGCCTACAGGTGCCGGGATTGAAACTACGGATACTATTCAGCTCGTTATAGGCAAAACAATAATTTATTATGAATTATGATAAAATTATTGGCTGATAATTCTAAGACAACAAGAAACTACGTCCTTCTAGAATAATCAAATTAGCAATGTACATTTTCACATTAGGTTGAATCGGGTAAATTTCCGCAAATATCCTGCAGACGATCGGCAGGCTTTTTTAAATCGTAGAATGTAAATATCTCGTTTTCGAAGACTATATCTTTTATTTTTGTTTTTGGATAACGGAAGACTAACACACAGGCACAGGAAAACGGACAGGTGCACGCGAGACTCGTAGAAAATTTAAAAACTGACCTGCTACAACAGAATTCGCACTGTTTTTACGCTTCTGTCTGTTCTGCTTTTTTTTCTAGTTTATTTTTGGTATCCCCGGCTATGGACGCACGTCAAGTTCTGTTATTCCGCGATGAACGGCGAACACCAAATTTACTGCGAGATATTTTTTTGACAGTTTGTTCTACACTATAGCGACGTGTCGTAAATAAAGAATTAAGATTCGCACGCTATTGTTTTGCGTTTAATAATTAGCGATAAAGTGCGCGAAAAGTGCTTTAGTTTAGATTATGGTTGTACTTATAAAACTTTAACGATTATCGATTACAATCATTATTTATTCAGACTTACGTGGTGCTATAAGTATTACGTACGGTAAAGCAATCACTTCTTAAACTCACCTGTAACATAAGAAAAAAAATTATGGTTATATACAAGAATTATATGGTTATATTAAATTATATAAATATTATTACAAATATTTACTATATCTATAAATTGCTCAACATATTTTTAATACAAAAATTCATTAGTAAGGTAAAGCTCCCGATTTCTGCTCACGTCCCTATTTCTAATCACTCATGTTTTTTATGTTGTTACAAAAAATATGATTGTTTTAAGCTCATAATAGGTAAAAGATAGATGTTATTTTCAATATAGAATGACAAAATTTTAGTGTTGAACTAAAAATATCGTAAAATCTGATAAAAGTCAAATTTAAGTTAAACGAAAGGGGATGTTTTCATGTCCCTATTTCTGCTCATGAAAGAATGATTTTTCATTTAAATTTGTTCGATATTTATATGGTTTTTATTATTAAATAATGAAACTTATTCACATATTAATATGTTAATACATTAAAAATCAACAACTGATATGATCAGAAGTAAATAATAATGGTGAGTAGATAATAGGTACACGTCTTAATCATGACTTTTCTCAGTGAGCAGAAATAGGTACATTTTTGGCATACTTTTCTTTTAACTATTACTAATATTAAATCTTTTAAGCCGACTTTTAACAGTAGCCATAAAGGAATTGGATGAATGATTATCTGATAGGCTGATTTGGTTAGTAAAGAGTTACTGAAATTAATTTCTAAACCACTTCATTTGATGCATCAGGGCTTAAATGAGCAGAAATCGGGACATTTACCTTATATGGATCAACAGCACATTTCTAAATTTAAAAGAAAAATTGATATAAATGTGTAAAAATTGTTAGATTGTTGAACTTATACTATTAGGTAATAAAAATATAACTTTAAAAGAGCAATAGAAATAGTTAGGCGAAAATAAAAAATGAAACTTTTTAGTCTTAATTCAAGCTCAATCTGATTTCTCGAGTCTCCTGTATAACTCTGAAAACTTTTATCCCATTTTTGCTTATCCTGTTTTCGTTCACCCATCATAATTAAAAGTTAGACAATGATCATATCTCTTGTGAGTCCTCTAGAAAGAATGATAAGATAGTTTATAATACATTAGTCCAAAAAATCTTGCTTTAAACTATGACCAACTGTCTAACAAATCTTATCTGCGTACTAATAAAACTAAAACAGTTCCTTCAGCTGTGATCGAACAATGCGTTAACCAAGCACAATCCTTCATCCGCCATCCTCCTTCCACTACCTACTAGTGCAACTTCACTCGAATTGAAATTAAAAACGTTCTACCTATATTTTCTAATAGAAAAATCTCGACGAAGCATAAATTTGCATATTCTCCCTCTCCAGCGAGGCACTAACGGTACGGAACATCCTTCTGATGATTAAATGCACTTGGGGATTGCAGTGCAGCTCGCGAGTGTTATGCGATCTATTTGCGAGGACGAATCGCTCGAGCGTCTGATGCCGAGACTCATTGTACTGCAACTGACGACCTGTACACTCCAATTGTTTATCTCTCTCGCCCCCCCCCTCTCTCTCTCT
>UELU01136894.1:0-17911 GCA_900490025.1 Megastigmus dorsalis
CCTCCTCAGGCTGTTCGATGTATTTCTATGCTCCAGTTAATTTAAAAAACGATAAATCACATAAGCCCTATCTTGCACAAAATGATTAATAGCAACGAGTACTACGCCGGTCAAGTCCAGATATGACGCAAAATTATAAATATTAAAAGTTATAAAAATATGTAGATATAACCGTAATTTTGAGGTTAGCTGTCAATGCGTAAACGCGTCTTATTAGTTCCAATTAATAGGAAAAACGACAAATCAGATCGTCTTCAGCTAGCACAGGACGATTCATTGTTTCGAGCACTATGCCGCTCAAGTCCAAATATTAATTTTCGTTGTAAATAGAAAAATATCAGCGAAAGAAAAAGCACCTTTGTCGCTACTGTATCCCCTTAAAGAGATTAACGGATTAAATTCATTTATTTTTAAGTATTTGCTCTAATAGAATAAAAAAAAAACACTATCATGATTCAGAATATATAAAGCAGCTACATTTTACCATTAGAGCGATTTTATTTGAAAAAATAAGAAAATTGGTTTCGCGCGTCTATATGTATAATATGAAAATTATTAAACAAGTCTACAAATTTTGAAGCCATTCGTCAATAAATTTAGTATTTATTTACAAAAACTAAATTTTTATTATAATTTCTTGAAAATGTTGTATTAATTAATTTATTTATAAATTATATATTACATACATATTGGAACAAATAAATGATCTTGAGGAAGCTAAAATGCGAATAAATTGTCAGTGGTTTCATATTGTTTTTCCATTGCTCAAATAAAGTACTCAAACCAAATATATATATATATATATATATATGTATATATTTAAGAATACAATGAAAGCTCGAAGCTAGTACTAAATAAACATTATAAAGATCACTCTCGAGTATTGTTTTGAGTGCAGCCTTTGCTCGTGGAAAGTCTCGGCGCAGAATATAAATTATATGACTCCTACACAATGTATAAAGTACGTTCTTTACGTCCATTTAAACACGATTGGCCATGTGTACAATCTGTTGGATTAACTTTCTCAAAGAGTAATAAAGCAGTCTTTGAAGAGAATAAATTTTCGATGGTATATATTGGAATACATTTTTTTAGTAAAGATAGATATCTAAAATAATGTGAAATCAGTGTAATTAACATGTTTACGTTGCAATGGCGCAATAGCTCACGAAATATAATACTTGAAACCTGCGAATCATAGATATCACAGGTCTGAGCCACGTATAGGCATCATAGTGCATTTTACATTCTACTGATCCATAAAAACAATTTAACTTTGCTCCAATGAATTATTTTAACTAAACAAGTATTATATAATTTTATACGTATGAAATCAAATTTTTTTTCTCGTCAAGTCCGACACTAAGAGATAGCATTCCAAGCATGTTCTCCAACCACGTAAATCAGTGGAATATTTCCAATCCACTTTGATAACAGATTATACGATGAACAGTGATCCTTGAACAATAGTCAATTCATCTTAAGAAGAATCTAAAACAACGATCTGCAATTACAACGATCCGACACTCACAGTTGTAATGTTTCCTCTAGACAATGCGCCCGCGCACATACAAACGTGAAAATCGTAAAAATCTTATATACGGGAATTGCATTGCGCAAATGAAAACGAGGAAACACAAGTTGTACGTCCCACCTGCAATCGCTTGCTGGCAGTCACACACGAATCGAATGGAAACTTTTTTTTTAAAAAAAGAAAGCGCGCGAGGTATGCTCCTAAATTGATAACACGTAAGACGCGGGCCCCAGCGAATAAACAAATTAGCTCGTTACAATTTCATTGGAAAAGAGAGACAATTTCAAAAAGTGAAAGAAGACAGTCTGGATTCTTAGTTGGTTTTGCTTCAATTGCGAGAGAACTTGTTTTGCCAGATCTCATATTCTCACGGCCCTGCACAGTGTATACATATACAATTATATATACATTTTGCTAAAGATGTTACGTTGGATCCTTCCAGTGATTTTCCTGGCTTGAACTCGTTTAACACAGTGCGAGAAATTAACTTTTCTTTTCTTTTTCTTTTTGTTATCGCAACGACAACAGTGAAAGTTTTTTTTTTCTTCTTCTTTCGACGAAGCCTCATAGTGATTTATATATTATATAGTCAACTGCAGTGCCTAAATTGCTTGGTTTGCCTCATTACTGCGTATACAGAAGCTCGCGTCTGTTGTAATTTATTAAATATAATGAAATTTTTTGAGATAGATTCCTTTCCAGAGCTCACCGAAACGTCCGCGTTAAAATTTCACCTTCTTTCCATTAAATGCCGACGACGGTAAATATATTTTCTAATTCAATTATTACTATTATTTCTATTAAATTGGAGCGTCGATTTATTAATAAATCTATGCACGACTCTGTTATTGCCCTGAAACGATCTTTACATTATACCTTATGTATGTGTATATCATTTAGAAATTATACAGGGTATAAATTGTGGGAAAACTAAATCGGTGAGAAAATTACACGTTATATTACCGTCCAACCCATAAATTACACCTTTGCTAATAATTATTTCGCTGGCTTTGAACACTTTTTATCCAAAGGCAAAGATGATTTATACCTTTGCAGGTAGACCTTATATGGTGCCAATATATACGTGCTGCGAATAAATTTTTACCAACGAATTGAACCATACCAACGATATCAACCATTGAAATAAGCGGCTACCGCCTAACGTACAAATAATACATGAAAAACAATACAAATATATATGCAAAGAATTATAGTTCTGCCCCGTTATCAAAAAAAAAAAAAAAAAAAAAAAAAAAAACACTCGAATACCCTGCAAAAAATAATTCTGCAGACGCGCGCGCCACTGATTAAAGCCAGAAGCGATTTTTCCGCTAAGTCTGGTGCATACAGATGTGCAGTCGGAGCGAAATCGTCAGAGCGCGAGAGAGAGAGAGAGAATGAAGGATCGGTCGCGGGAATTTCCTCTTGGCGCTCCAGCGAGGCGCTCCGGCGAGGCAGACCTGCAGACAGCGCAGTAGTAACGGTATAAGCCAGTGGAGTGACGGTAGCTCATAGAGCCACATCGCTCTCCTGTATATAATACAGTCGTCGTAGCGGATAGACCGAGACACGCGCACCTAAGGTACAGTAGTGGGCGCCGCGCAACGACTCACGGTAACTGACTAACGCCACCACTGCTCTACCCGTCTATACCTGTGTATGTATGATTTGTACTTAAGTGTGTGTGTGTGTGTTTATGCGGTGGGCGCGCGAATATTCCCCCAGGACAAGTGAATATACGGTCGTGCAGCAGGGGGAACGTCAGTCGAGCACCGGCCTCTCACCGCTAAACGCAGCCTTTGGTGTTCGCGCGCGCGCCTGCGCTCACACACACACACCCACCTGCGCGCGAGCTCTATACCCATACACGATCTCGCGCACTCTCGCCTCGCGTTTTCAAAGCGAGCACGCGCGCGCGACACTATAAGATTATCCCGTGCGAGTTGACACTAGGTGAATAAACGCGTGTGTCTCGCCTGTCCACTTGTGTGTACATTGTATAAAGAAACATTTTTGGGGCCAATAATAAAAGGGTGACATGCGATAGAGACGAGGTGGTACGCGAAGTGAGGTGCATAGCTGTGACATGAGAGACTAGTCAACGATAATGTGAGTGTCGTAAACGCTAAATTTTTTTTCTTCCCTAATACATATATATATATATACGTGTGTGTGTCCATCGAGCATTACAAGACGCTTCTAGAATTAAACGAGCGAATCGCAGGTATATAACCGCGCTTATATCGCGAGTTCGCGATGAATGCAGCAGCAGCGCCGCGCGCGTGTCCGCGTTATTACAGTCCTTCATCGCGAGCGAGCGCTTTTCCAAATTATACACAGCTGCTCGGCTCGGCTCGGCTGATGGACTGTGATTTGTTCTTCCTCGAACACGGCGAATTTTCCACTCTATCGCAGTCTTTTTACCTTGCACTCCTCGGGAGATTGTAAGGTTTCGTATATATATATATATATCTAGGTATATACGCGATAGAGGGATTTATTGTTGACGCATCGATAGAAATTCTTCGTGTGTATATATAGCCTATGGTGAAAAAGCGAATCGTTAAAAAAGGAAAGTTAACGCTCAACTGCGGCCTCAACACACGGGCTCCCGGTCTTGAGCAGGAAGAATTTCTATTCATTACTCATCGCATCTAATGCGACGATTATACTTATTATATACGCTTTATGATAGAAATGATGTAAAGATCGGGGGGAGACGAAGGTACGATATAGCGACGAAATTTATAATCTTGTGTGCGTAAATTAATCAGGTGCGCAAGCCATGCAATCGCACGTGTCTTGAAACAATAAATGCATCGATGCAGTCGATACATAAGGTTAGACGAGGACATATAGGATGTACAATAATTGTAACGACCATTGCTAACGCTTATTCCGTAAATATCGCACCTTTCACGAGCTAAATCTTCGAGTGAAATATCTTTAAAAGTCATCTCTTGAACAATTCTTTTTTTTTATTATACATAATATTGATCACTTTAGCCAGTGTATACGATAAAACTTGATGAAATCGTGCTGCGGAGTTTGAAACTATTACCGGTAAGAAAACCACTTTCGAATCCAGTTGATCGATTACCAAATCCTTAATTTATCAAAAACACGAGATAAAAACCTCGAGCAAACAATGAAACTTGTGCACCGATAATTATTGTAACGCACAATCGCAGCTGACGAATGGAAACCAGTCCGCATGGGCAGAAGCTGGCTCAGCTTGTATTCCCACCAATAAAACGCGCACAGGCCCACGATGTTTTAGGCATTTGTTATCAGTGTCAACGCGACTCGCGTCGAGAAAACAGGAACTTCCGTTTCGTCTTTTTTTTTTCTTCTTCTTCCATAGAAAATCTACTTTCGAGACACCCAGTAGACGGCGAGTATGCCGTGCCCGTGCCTTGCTTACATATCTATATATACATATATATACAGAGAGAGAGAGAGAGAGAGAGAGAGAGACATTGGCATTATATAGTAGTGGCCGGTGCGGCTCGCGAGCGCTTTCTCCGCTCTGTACTTGCGCGCGCGCGAGCGCTATAACCTACGTAGGCGTTGTGTAGTTACACCGAACCGGCCTCGCGCTCCTGCAACTATATATCAACTCGCTTCGCTTCTACCATAGATACATATATATATATATACATAAGTCGGGCTGCTGCACGTGTAGCTTATGCATCTTGAAGGTTCTTTCACAATTTTACTATCTCATCTCTCTCTCTCTCTCTCTCTCTCTCTCGTTCTCTATTGAATGCTCTGAAAACTTAACCTGAATTTTCACTCTCTTTGGGACGAAAAGACTTACCTTTCCACGCGTGCGAACCAGGTTGAATACCGCGAACGAGCCGTGTGTATGTATACACAAGTTTTCAGCGACATTCGTAAATTATGGATGAGGAAAGTGCTGCGCCTGTGCGTATATATATATATATGCCGCAGTGAATCTGGGAGTGCTGTGCACATATATGCGTTATGCATGATGTGTGTATACGAATTTCTGGATTTAAGACGAAGGTAATTGAGGTGCTCGATAACCCGTGTGTGGCAGGACGTGAGTTTTCAATTTACGCGCATTATTACGGTTCACGGTTATTCAATTAACTGTATGATGTATCTGCTGTGGAAACTTCCAAGGAAACGCGTACATATAGGCTGCATCTGTTGTCGCAGCGAAAATCCTGTGTTTTCTCTGTCGGTAAATTAAAACCGCTACGGCTGTTAATTTCTAGTTATTAATAGGCGATTTAGATTTGTACCGATCAGAGATTACTCGTGTACTAGTTGCTGATGTAATTCCTATCGATGATTGCTGATTTATAATTGCTTATGCGCACAAAAGACATATTTTACATTATTGTCAAATCTTTTGTTTAGAATTATTTCAGTTTGCAGGTGGTATCAGTTGAATGCGATCGGCAGAGCAATCTGGGCACGTAATCCAGAGGTTCTGCGAACTCGAGACCGAGTCTCGGACGATTGACACAAGCGCCTCTGTAAAATATTACATGGACCTCCATCGCTGATTAGCACCAACTTAAATAGAGCGATATTAAATAAAATTTTAAAAAATATATTAAATTTGTTCTATGTTTTTTGAGCACATTTTGTATGAGGCTATGATGACATAATAGATTAGAAAATAACGATGTACCGTTTCATAAAAGTTAATGCATTCTCTTTGTTGGATCGCCAATTATTATAATATACTCAGTGTGCGTAACTATACTTACGTAAATAATAATTAAAAAATGATTCAAATAATTTTATTAAAATTTTATACGAAAGCTTAAAATTAAAGCTTATAGCATAAGAGTATAGCATTAGTCAACCAGATTTGCAAATTTTCTAATACACCGTATCATCGATTTAAAATCTCGTATCCTCAGCGTCGCTTCATCAACAAAATATACTCGATCCGAAGTGAAAAAAAGAGAACCCCTGAAAATTCACCAAATGCTATACATAGTCAATTATCCCACATCACACGCTCACCTCTCACTGCGCTCGCGCTCCGCGCTAATCCGTATAAATCACGGATGTGAAGGAAAGTCGTGATCGCAACCTTCTAATATAGCGTTATATCCACAGCGTGAAACAACCGTGTGTGTATATATGTATATGTTACACGCGAGCAGTTTGACCTACGGCGACGTAGTGTACCAGTCGGAAGTTCGAGGTCGTTCCGCATTGCGATTCCCGCTGCTGCAGGCTGATTAAATTCTCCACTCTGTTCGAGCGCATATATATATAACATACACGTCGATTTATCCGCCACGCGGCAGCTGCTATTACGAGAAAGCGCGCGTTGCGTGGAAAATCGTTATTGCCTCTAGTTAATTTGCTGTATCCATATCTCGGCTCGAGGCTCTGTATAAAAGTCTGGGCGGTGCTTTGCGGAGGTGCGACGAATATCGCTCTGTGGTGCGTGTGCAGTTTTTCTCCTCTCGCGTAAACTCTCCGCTGTTGAAGGACGTTATGTGTGTATATATAGCTGGTTGACCACGACCTAGTTGCTCGGGGAAGCGTACGTATACCTTTTTCTCTCCCTAATCGTATTCGCCATTGTTTTCTGGACTGTGGATGCGGTATCCCATGGGTTATACGTCAGAGACGTAGTCATTTCAAACGATATTATCGCTATTGGCAAATTCCTATTAGCGCGCATATATATCCGCTTGTCGGTATTTAATCGGCGGATCATTTAAATCTATCGATATACACATATTTTTTCGAGTATATTTAGCCAACTCGAAGCTTAACTCTCATTTGTATACTGTAATATACGAGTGGAAAAGGCTCACTATTTTTCTCGTTGCACAAAATTTATTCAACGTATTCATTGCGCTTTTAGAAAATGTGAATATCGATGTGCCTTATATGTATATGTCTCTTGAAATTCGTTTGAAACATAAATAATAAGGTCCGCGGACTCGCAGTCGACACTAATTGTGTTGCTTAACTCGATTTTTTTGCCAACCTCTTGGCGCAGTGTTTAGAAACGATGTCGGACAATACTTGTAAAAGTGTGTCACTGTGGTTAACTATGCGAATTAGAAAGAAAAAACATTGCGCGGTTTAAGTTTACCGTTAGATTCTATTTAAATTTTATCCCTGCAATTACGATTGCCTTATTTTTAATCAAAGCGACAATATTCAAGTGTTATAATTTTAAAACGACTCGGAAACAATGCATGAATAACGTAGCAATAAAATGATATATTTCTGACATGTCGAATTCATTGGTAAACCAAAAAATAAACAAATGACGTGTCATTAACAGCCAAATGATGTTGGAAAATTAATTTTACAATTAATAAACTCGGTTGTAATATCGCACAACGTATCGCACATGATATTTTAAATGAAAGGAATAGACCCTAATATAACACTAGCTCCCCGATGAAATTTGAAGGCCAATTTATGAAACTTAATTTAAACACTGGATCACTTATTACATTCGACAAAGAATTTTTTCGCATATCATTCACAATCAAGCTCATTCTATCACATTCAACGATACCCCATACAATGCTATCTTCCAGTTCGAACTTTCAATCGGATCGTCACGCATAGCCAACCTATTATACACAGAAACGATCGGCGCCAAAAATCACAATAATCCTTTTCAAAAGCCTGCGTCGTTTACAAGGTCATACCTCGAGCGCATACCCCATCGATTCGTCATCCCGTATAGGCACCCTTTCCATCATCAGCCGCGCATCCGTTTCCTCAAAGTCTTCGGATCAACGTGGTGTGTGCAATCAAAGCGGCGCGAATTCGCGGAAAAGCCCGCGGCGGAAAAAAAAAGGAAGCATACACACTGCACGCGAATCGAGCGTCGATCCATCAATCGCCTCGGTATAATCTACTCGGTTTATTTATCCATACACACACACACATACGGTGGACGCGCACGTTTGCTTTTCACTCTATAGCGGTAGACCCGCGGCGGTGGCAGCTTTCCAACCGTGGCCGTTCCCTCTCTCGCTCTCTTTCTCTACAGCGCGCGGTCGTCTCTATTCGTTATATATACGTATATATTGGCTCGGTCGTCGTCGGTCTGCGAAATTCTTACTTTCCCGTGCATACCTGCAGCAGGCGAGACGATCCCCTCTATATATAACCAGCTGTAAATTACCGCGGCGCGGAAAACGGCTTGATTATGTCGATACGCGAAATAATCGCGGAGGCTGCACTTCTTCTATAACAGCGACGATCGATACACTTTTCCTCTAGTTTTGTTATAAATACGAGATGTGTATTTTCTTTTGTTCGCCGTCTCCATCGCTTCCTTGGTTTTCCGAGTTACGGTCGAATAATTAATGTGGATTATTTGCCGGAGCCGCGATGTTAATATTACGCGCAGTTCCCGCGGAGATAAGTGAGTTATCAAGGAGAAAGCTTCGTGTATATAATGAATGGTATATAAGCTGGTGCGCGCTCTCGGTGGAAGCTGACGTCGTCGCGGGAGAGCTGGGGAAGGGGACACTCATTATGTTGACAGCTCGGTATGCGTCGCTTTTGAAGAGGCGAATTATTACCGCACTAAGGTGTCATCAAAAACTGCTTTTTTTTTTTCCTTTTAACGCGCGCTTCCACACTCCGCTGCACAGTTGAGTTTCTATTTTCTTCGCTTTTTTCTTTTATCTTTCTTCTTCTTATTCGTGTAACTCGGTGCCTCGTGTACTCTCTAACTTGAGTGGCGTGACTGTTTTCGGATCCACTGATGTTAATGAAAATTTAACCACTGGAATGTTGAATTCTTTTCGTTTATCTTTATTTTTTTGCAAATCAAAGGGGGGAGAATACAAGCGGGATGCGGTGCGATTACAGCGAGTACATTTGTATCTTTAAATCTTAGTTACGCGACAAAAAGAAAAGAACAAGTTACGTTACATAAAACATTCCTTGAATTTAATATGAACACAAAATAACACAGGTATTTCGACAATTTATTATTTTTGGTTAAACGTTATTGAAAAGTAATAACCTTAAGCGGCTTTTCAAAGAGAAAGCACCGCATGCTCGGATGAAGTATCGCTGGAATGCAAAAAAAAAATGCCGTCGAAATGAAATTCCTTTCGCTGCAAGACAATTTATCTTATTTTCAATATATCCTATATGTATAAGTACTTTAAAAAGTCAATTATCAAATGAGATTTTCCACTGTCTATTAAAATGCATTTTCATGAACAGGAAATAACGTTTCGAGTCGGTTACTCTTAACACTTATAAAACGCCAATGATAAGATTACTTATGTTTCAAATGGATCTGTATTAGCAAAACTGCATTATATAATTAGGAATATTGAAATTTGAAAGTGTGTAACTACTTTCTGTATATTACCCTAATCAATTAAAACATGGAGGTTTACAGTTTTAGTCACTCCATTCTATAAGACAGAAATAATAACTGCAATTATCCGCTAAAACAACGCGATGAGTAAGCTTTTTTTGCATCAAATTCATAACTTGCAATCATTGCCATTTAATAATTATCCGTCACAGTCACTACATCATACTTCATCTTTGTTTCTCGCAAACTGCACCGTTTTTACCGCAATTTAGCGGGAAAAAAGAGCTTTGAATACGCTTACACCGATGAATTAGTTCGTTCTTCGAACCTCACAATGCGAACTCATTCAACGACTTAGACCCCGACTAAAGCTGCTACGAACCGTTTTTAGAAAGTGCTAAACATTCTTAGTTACTTTATTGGACTAAGAAATAAGTGCACCCAATAATTAAGTCAAAAACATTTCATAAATAAAGTTTCCCCATCACGCGATTTTGTGTATATATACACGTGAATTCGCATGATGTATGTATATAATACAAGTCGACCCGTTTTCCACGGATTTTACTCCGTTTCTCTTCCCACGACGGGCCACATAGGCGACATTGAGAAACTACAGCGGAACGAACAAGTTTAACTTCTTTTCTATGAGGAATCGCGAAAAAATTGTTTGCCTTGACAATGAATGTAGATGTGGAAAGCCTCGCAATGATCGTTCGGTAGAAGAAAAGCAAATTTTCTTCGCCGACACAGACATAGCGTTAAACGCTAGTTAATCAAGGCATTTCGCATCGAAGTCTTTCGTAAATAAAGTAATATGACTGACAGCATTTAACGCACGGCCACAAATCATCGATTTCGTTTTGGCGCAAAAAAGAAAAAAAAAACGTTGCCGGCGCACTTAAATCAAAAGAACTCCATATCAACTCAATTCTATATAACGTTGATTATTATTATTATTATTTGCTTTGATTATAATTTAACGAGAATTATGGTCGATAGTTGCAATTCCTGTCTTTAACACTTCATTAACTGCAGAAAATACGCGGCGATTAACTCTCGTTGATTTTTACTCCGCGTCCAATGTAATTAGCTGGGCATGCTTGTCTTTTTCTCGTAGCAGTAAGAGTTCTCAGCGTAAAAAGGTAATTAATGAAAAAGAGTTTATTCGCTCTATATATATACATACTTAAGCTGTATTTCAGAACCGTGATCCTGAATAATTCCAAAGGAATACCTCGCACTTTCGATTTGCAAATTAAACATAATTGAAATATTTGCATTGGTGAACTGTTCGATCGTTTAAACTAATATTTCATAAAATATCCAAGCACGCGGAGCTGCCTATAAATTATCCACTATACAAATATGCTATTATTTACTACATCGTAATTTTTCAATGACATCATCCCAAGCACAGCTAAAATGCATCTTCCACTTCGTGATGAAAAACAAAGAACTCCGCGCCGTAACACAAAAACTTATTTGACCATACATACATAATTTCATCGCCCTTCACGTGATCGAGATCAGAGATAGAGAGGAAGTGGACAATCGCCGCACACTGTTTACAATCGATTTCACCACTCGACATGCTCAAATACGCTTGTATCCATGCAAATATCTCTAACGTCGCGCTAAGGTCACGCTCGTTATCTAATGCAATATTGATATCGCGACCGGCCGATCAAATCAGAGCACATACAAGACCTTTTTTGCGTGCATCCGATCGCCAATTCCGCAAGAAAACAAACATCTCATTGTAATAGCGAAGGCAAGGCGCGCGCACGCGCGCTCACGGTAGCGTAACGCCCGTCGCTTTTTAAGATACCCGTGAAAAATGCGGGACGCGCAATCCGAGTCGCGACCGCTAGAATGCGCTACGGCTGCAGATCTGTTTGGATACATTGTAATATATATATATATAGATGTGTCAGGTGTGTATATGTAAGAACGCGAAAGTCCTTTCCTGGCGCTTCATTGTTCCTTTTTGGCCGTTCCGACGAGGCAGTCGCGCGGGTCATCGACAGTGGCAATCGATTATTTTACACTTTAATCGCAACGATCGGCTTATGGCTCGCAATGTTGTATAACATTGATTTATATTCAAACCAAACTAATATTTTTCCCTATTGATATCATAAATTGCGCGATAAAAGTATTTAGAATTTCATATCGAGTCTTTATCAAATGCCGTGCTATTTTTGGCAAGTAAATAGGAAATTTCTCTTGTTAAGAATCCGCGTCTGTGTATAATTATATAAATTAGATTTTTAATTATTCGCGAAATTCAGAAACTGCAGACCGGTGATAATTTCATTGCCCCGCGCACGTTGATTCATTCCACGTTTACGTAACGACGTTTTATCACTATGGGCAAATGCGCGGAGAAAAGTCGAACGTGCACCTCGAGAGTTTTCACATGCTGTATATACAAGTTTATATTGCGGATTTCTTAGTTGCGCGCGGTATATAAAAATTGTGTAATCAGAGAAAATCTAGTTAACCTTTCCCTTTTATTTCTATCATTATTCTTATTAGTCGTACGTTATCCGACCGCACACAGAGAGAAACCTATTTCTTTTTTCTTTTACAAATTAAGTAACCCGTTGTAATTAAGAAAATTTCCTTTGGAAGCTTTGTGCGCGTGCGCGCATCTTCGTGTACTGTGCAACGAAAATGGAGGCTTTCTCTGTGTACAAGGATGGACTTTACTAATTACTTAGGTAATTATAAGCTAGCATTTTTTTTATGTACTTGTAACGGCAGGAAATTCGAGGATCGTTAAACTTGTACTTGCAAAGCTACGAGTTCTTATAGATCACAGGTATCTGCTGGCTCAGCCAAGAGCTTTTACTAATTTAAAATATTATTATTATGAAAACTGTGTTTTTAATTCTTTTCTTCACTTGTTGTTTTTATGATTTGACATATGATATTGATTTGGTACTAACTTTGCTTTAGGTTTCATTGACACGTAAATTCTGTAAATTCCTTAAATTATCCGAACGCAACAACTTAATACATTAAACAAACCATGGTCATAGTAACTGCCTAATTAATGATATTTTCTTAAACACCACTTTATAATATTCAATATAATAACCCATACAATAAAACGGGTAATAAAATCATTTCCTTTCACCGCATTAAATTGTTCATTTGTTTAATAATCGTGCTGTAATAACACCAATAATATTAATAAATCTATATATCCCCATACGAAGCCTCGTAAAATAAATAAATCGTACATAACGTTCGCAAAAAAAAATGAAATATAATTATGAATAAAAGCAGTCGCGCATACCAGCGCGCGAGATGCAAAGCGCTTATTCTACGAAAAAAGAGATTGGTAGAATTTCAAATAACAAATATATAATGATACTTTCTCTGGCGAGTGAGAAAGTTCGAAAAGAAAAAGAAAAAGAAGCACAGAGTCGAGCTTAAAAAAAAGGAGAAGAACCGAAAAATCCCTGAAATTATATCACGCGCGAGTCGCTGCTACTACTGCTGCAGGAGTGCAGTTCGAATCGCTGCGTTCACGGCACGAACTAAGCTAAAGCAACCGGAGGCGAAAACTACATACGCAGTTGACTGGCATCCATCGTTAGTCGAAAACTATCCGGGTGGAGGGAGAGGACTTTCGCCCCAATCTCGCTGGCATCGAGCGTATGCGTGCAGCGCGTGGGGCTCGCGTGCGCGCCGGATTAAAATCGATCTCGCGGTTTTATCCATCGCATGCTGCTGTAGCTGGCAAGACATCGTGTACCGCTCGACGCCGCCGCGGTTTCAAAAACTTCCGCGTCCGGTCTTTCTTTCTTTATCTCGCTCGCGCGGCTAAGGTAACTCGTACTCGTATGTACGGTATCGATCATCGGCGGAGCGTTTGGCCCCGAGGCCCGCCAGATGAAGCTTTACGCGAATGATGCACGACTCGCTTTCGATGCTATCCTGGGCTAAATTTCCAATATTCGCACCGCTCGTTATTCACATTCATCCTGAGATCTTTGCAGCTATGCACGCTCTGGGTTATCTCGCAGCTCCGAAGCGTTATGACGCTAAATTGGGGGAGCATTTACTCGTACGGTAATTTTCTAGTTACTTTCTATTTTAAGAAAATATTTTAATTTAGTATCGTGGTACTTTCATTTCGGATTTACCATAATTTTTTGTTTTTTGCTGAGTGATAACAAATTGACAGGTAGTCTTTTTCGAGATTTTGAAAAATAGTCAAATTTGATCAAAATGCTCCTTTGAACGTAAGACCGTACCCTTCAAAGGATGCTTCATGGGATACGTAACGCCACTCGAATCTTCAAACGACTCTATTTCCTTTGATTATAGAGATTTTTTAGAAATAAAGTAAGCGAAAAATATTAATATTGCTACATAGGACATCTATTAATATTAATTCGGATAAAAATTTTAAATCGCATCCTCTTTTAACACTCCAAACAATGTTATAAACATCGGCTTTCTATACTCAAAATCTAAAATTATCAATGATGCTTAAAATATATATGTATATTAATCTTTACTTAATTTATACATAAGACCTATGCGTATATCAAAATCTACGAGTTTGCAGTAACACCAGTGAAAAATTCTATCTGTCATCTCATCCGCATTATGCATTACCATCGAATAGTTAAAAGATTTGCTATTTGAAATTCGTGATGTGAAATGAATTCATCTATAGAATCCATCAGAGAGAAATCTTCATTAATAGAGCTGCCGCATCTAATCGAATGAACACAATTTTAAACGATGATGGAAATCTACTCTTTTCTCGCGGATATTCATCTCGAAATGCTGCGCTGCATCCGAAAGAATAATTTAAAATTTGAGGAATAATCGCAAAAAAGTAATTCACAAAGATTAAAAGATAAGAGATTGAAAGTAGCGATTTCAAATTGATATTTTGACTGATGGAAAATTCGTCTGCTTCAAAAATCATATTATTAGAGTGAAATAAAATGCAAAATGTAAATAAAAGTGTTTGAAAATTTGCCGACTCATGAATTTACAACGAAGTAGAACAAATCGAGTATGGTTAGACATCAGATTAATATAGTTATAATATTATATTTCTCCATAATGCGAATCATTATATATCTTAGTCATAATTGAAGATTCTAGTTTTCATTTATTGAATATAATGCATACAATACAAAAATATATTTCATGATCCGATTAGTAAATTTTATTTGATTTTCAGGATCTCTTTGATCTAATGTCCGATCTAATGTTTCAAACTTTCACGAAACCATATAATTATATTTCACATATAACATTGATCATTATAGTTTACATTACATTATTTAAGTTACCTTTTAATTTCTACTATATTATTATTTTTCATTCGATATATCGCTCCTATATAATTTTCCAACTGATAAGGTAACTTAAATAATGCAATATGTAAACTGTAATGATTTGTTAAAATTTAAATTCAGCCTGTACTTCGATATTTTCCGTAATTCAACATACTCATCTTACAGGAATGCGCTTTCATACTAATAGCATATAAGAACTCATTCTAAAGTGCATTCTATTCTTTTCTAGTAACTTAAAAGAAATAATTGAAAAGTTGTACGTCTCAGGTTACCCGGCTTTCCTTTGATAACCCAAGTACCTCAAATTTCATGGATTTAGGTAACTTTTCTATTGAATATCCCAGCGTCAATAAAAGACTACGACGAGTGTGCAACATGACATTTACGCTAATCGCACAGTTGGGGTGAGATCGATGCTCCACGGTCATTGTTTACACTCTCGCAGCTTTGTACCTGCACACACGTGCACTTCGATGATTATACACACACTGCAGGTACATATAAGCATAAATACGATACGCATACACACACACGGGCAGACTGTTTCGCTCTCTCCCTTGAACCTCTCACTCCGTTATTTGAGGTATTTGGGTCAGTGTAAAGGCCGCGAGGCTCGAGCGCGAGGCACTTTGGAAAGCCGCGCTCGTGCACGTGACACACGAGTTCGCACGCATGCACACACTCCTATACGTGTATCTGCACTCTATCGCAACCTTCTCTCTCTCCCCTTATTTATACATACACATATGTCTCTCTCTCTCTCTCTCTCTCTCTCTCTCTCTCCCTTTTTGTCCGTTACAATTCATCACGTGCGTGTGTGCGTTTGCATTGTCGTGTTCGCACGGATTGCGCAAGAGAGCGAGGGCTTTTGTTTTGCTGGTACTGTCGAATCGCTGCACTCCCAAGCTTGCAGCCCAGCGAAGAAAGTTGCGCGCATACACTGCAGTTCTCGATGTCATCGTCCAAATGCGGAAGATTATTTATTTACATATTGCGCGGGTCCCGTCTGTGTTTGCTTTGTAATGTTGCGATGAGATGCTGAGTAATAATTGTGCAGACGCGTGTTATCGAACCATCCAGGTTATTTAATTCTAGCTTTACTACACGACTGTAGTTTACGTATTTATCTCCAGCGAAAGAAATTTGTTTGGTTTGTATTGATCTGTGTATCGACCAGTTGTGATGTAAATTGTACACTTATTATTATCGGATTAATTTAGATCTTCGTTTTGTGTTTGCATTATAAAAAAGGTCTTTTTAATCCCTTTGATATACGTATAGTTGGAAATTAACACTGAGTAGTAAAGAGCTGCTCCTTTAATGACGTCAATGGATGTAGAAATGACGTTGTTTTTTTCTTTTTGTTTTTAATGTATCGATCACAATCGGACAAGAGATTTTAAATTATGTAAGTGCAATTGATATATTACATTCAATAAATATGCACGTATTCGAAAAACCGCTTGTACATAAAATACATAATCGCATCGGATGACGTAACATTTAAGTGAAACTGACAATTCTTATATGATTATTTCAAATTTCAGTACGATAAACTTGGTGGGTTTCCAAAAATAAAATTGAAAATTTATATATCAGCATCGACATTATCAATGCCACTTAAATTTTCAGATATGAAAGCAATTATTAAAATGTGAGTAAGTTCAAATTTGCATTTTAAATTTATATAACGAATGCATTTGAATTTCATAAGTACTCAAAATTCCCTTCCAAAGAACAAATATCAAATAGTAACTTAAATGCTTATACTGTAGACTGAATGTGTAGACCTCTTATGCATTTATTTTTAATACTGCCAAGAATTTTCAAATTGATTCATAATTAATGAAATAAATGAATAATGAAATTATCCTTGACGGCTCATTTGGTATACAAATGAAAAAATATGAATTAAACCAAATACTTAACACTTTAAATTGCTTGGTGGCACAAATTATTTTGGAAAAGGAACTTTTACAAATTGTATTAATTTAAAAGTAAATCATTTCAATCAATTTAAAAATTAATTTATAACATAGTAGTTTTCGTATTTTTACATTATTATAATAAAATTGTCATCGAATTATTTATTATTATTATAAACAGATTGTCTTATGAAATCTTTATAGTTTGTAATTGATTGAGAATGGTTTGAATAGGATATCTGGTAATAACTTTAAAAAAAAAAGAAAATTAGAAGGCTTATTTATTCCCTAGATAAAAATTATTTACCTGAGAAATTAAGGGGATGTGCTGGGGTCGGAAATATTCCTACCTTACCGATTTTGGCATTTAACGAAAAATATAAAGAGAGATTAGTTTTTGGAAAAAAACTTTTTATCAAGTACCCTCGGTAAAAATGCAATCATTATGTGATACCAGTTTCATAATTTACAGGGCTCGATTTTTGGTATTGAAAATTTCGTTCATTATTCACAGCGGTTTTTTTCTCCCGAATTTTCTCACGTAATGATTACAACATTACTTAGATGATGGCAAATAGTTTTTTTTCCAAAACTTAATCTATATCTTCATATGTGTCGATCAATGCACAAATCGGTACAATAGGAATCTTTCCGATCCTATCACTTCCCCTTAAGGGGGTGTCAAAGTCCTACAGTTACCACTCAAACTGTTTTACCGATCGGATATGAATAATTAGTAATAACTAAATAAATAGGTAAAATTATGCAAATTCCAAATACAGGTGCACTTCGTCTATTAATTATC
>UELU01136899.1:1926-65915 GCA_900490025.1 Megastigmus dorsalis
TGCGTACTGAAGCTGGTATAAGATCTTTCCTGGTGCAAGGTGCGCACCTTTGGAACTCTCTCCCTGATTGTGTGCGCTACCTTCCATCTTTGCGCAGATTCAAGACGGCGATCTATCAGTACCTCCTCAACCTGGATGCCCAGTCGCTCCGTGATGCACACTGGGATATCACCCTCTGATTGTATATATTTTATTGTAACGTAATTATTTGACTAGTATATACTTTATTGTATTGTATTTAATTTATAAGAATAACGGTGATAGATAATCAAGACTGATTTATACTTTAGCAATATTTACTAAATAGAAGAAAATTGACTGTGATATATTTATTTATTATACTGCTCATTGATTTATGTTATATTATATTATAAAATATTGTATTTTTGTTTTTATAACAACATAAAAGTTATCTATCTATCTATCTATCTCTTTCTCTGGAGCGTCGGAGTAGGATGTGTTTCGAGTTCCAACTGCTCGGCGGTTTTCGGGCAAGGGCAAAAGGAACGAGAGGAGAAAAAACAAAGGGCCTGGCTCTTTGACTTCGTTTTCATTTCTTTGTCTCGGCTTTTTGGCAGAATAGGAGGAGCGCATCCTTCGCGCGTCGGCAGCAACGGCGGGGATCGAATTATCGGGGATTCGTTCTACCCGAAACAGCAGCAGACTCGGAGCGAGAAAAAAGAGAAAAATGAACTTGACCCACAAAAACGGTCATTCGGCAGCCATTCTCGCCCCCCCCCCTCTCCCTCTCTCTCTCCCTTTCGTCTCTCCCTTCATCTCTCCCTGCGCAAGTAATTCGACTTTGCGTGGAAAGATGACTTTTTCGCCCCTTGAGGCCTGCAGCCGAGTCCGGACGCCGCCGCGCCTTTTTGATTAATCGCCCAGCGCGTGTTCTCTTGCTCTTGTCGGAACGTTCTCTGCCGCAACAGAATTCTCCGTAATAACTCCCTTCTCGACAACCCGTAATAGGAATCTTCATCTTTGTTAGTTTCTCGTTTTTTCATAAAGAAACGCTAAAAGCAAACTCGTATCATTCATATATCCAATTTTGAGTTGCCGGCTGAATGCTGATAGATTTCGAGCGATCCGCGTGTGCATTCATTTTATTATTCACCTTTGGACAGCAAACAAACGCAAAGGATGATCCTGGCTACACACACGCTGTAGTCGAGCTCATCAAGCGCTGCGCGGCGAGTCGACGAACGACTACAATAACATCCCCCCGTCGCGGTGTATGATGCTATCCTCGACTCGAATCTCTCTCTCTCTCTCTCTCTCATGAAAGGATAAGCGCCTCTTCACTCTCGATATGCACAAAGACGAAACGTCATCGTCGGCCGAGCGTGAAAACGCGCGCGGCGTCGAAACACTTTCAAGAGCCGGCGCGACCGGTATATCGCGCAAAGAGTCGCTCTTGGCTCATCGTCGCCTATCAATAAACTCTCGGCTCTTCAATAATGCAGACTCGGCATCAGCAACGCAGCACTGCACAGGCGGGCATGAGCCACAGGGACGAGGAGCAAGGCCTTAACCCCATCGGCCGCACGTATAAATCATCCGCGTACAGTTTCGATTTCCTTCGCTCCGCGGGGGTTTAGCTCTTCTTCTCCCTCTCTCTCTCTCTCTCTCTCTCTGCCTCTATCTGTCTCTTTCTCTCTCTATCTCTTTGCACGGCTCAAGCTGCAAGTACACAGTGCAGCAGCAACGGCGGCGGCGGCGGCAGCGGCGACGAGATAGTATCTAGCCTCACGAGTGACTCAGGTCTCGCTCCTGCTCTCTTGCTCTCCTGCAGAGTCGCTGCAAGTGATTCGGCATGCGGCTGCAGCCGAGAATCGCAGCAGCAGCCGCAGCAGCCTCGGCGATATCATCCAAGGGAGTCAGGAAGTCGGCGTGTCTCGTCGTCAGCGGCCGCGCGCACCACTGCCACTACTGCCACTACTGCCACCTACTGCCACCTACTGCCAGTAGCAGCTCGAGCTCGATTCGATGTCGTCGTCGGCGCACGTATACGTGTGCAGTACAGTGCAGCTGCGGAGAGGATGGCGCGCGGGGCCCTTGGAATGTGTGCCAGCCGCACTACTCGCGTATACACGTCGCCGTCGCCGTGTTGGGTCAAGGTCACCGAGGATCGTTCCTTCTCTCCCTCTTCCTCTCTCCTGTATACTCCACTGTCGTCTCTCTCTCTCTCTCTCTCTCTCTCTCTCTCTCTCTCTCTCTCTCTCTCTGCCTATGGCGACGAGTGCGACCGGGTAATTTGCCGTGGTGTCGCTCCCCCTCTCCCACATAAAAATGCACTTATGTAAATTACCGGTTCTCCGCTTCTTATCGTAGCATACTATTATTCTTGCTTGCTCACTCGCTCTCTGTTATATACGTGTATTTTTAGAAGATATACTTGGGCTCCTCGCCTTATATACGCTATAGTGCTCCCGAGCTGCGTATAATGAGCCACTAAAACGCCGAGGAGCTGAGAAATGGCTCCGCCGGAATCAAATGTCAGACGGAGGCGGCTCGATAACGAGTGAAAAGGAATGCTTTCTTTTATATTGTATGAATGGATTTGGGAAGGTCGCCAGTCTCTCTTGGATATACATGGACTGCTGCAGGTAATATATTTCAGCGTCTCGGGATCCAAGTTTACTCGAGGAATCGGGAAGGTTGTTACATGCTTGGAGTAAAACATTCGTTCTGTTCGGCTGGATTTTCAATCCTGCAGTCCGGATGGATTTGAATATGAGGAATTTAGCGTTCATGTACAAACAGAATGCGTATATATACATATATATATATAAAGCATGTTGGAGTGGTAGCAGCGCTCCCGTAAAGGCCCCCGAAACGCGACGACGATTTCCGGTGAAGGGTTCACGTGTATACGCAGAGGCGCTGTGCAGAGAAAGAGAAAAAAGGGGAGCCTGGCGATCTTCCTTCTTTTATATTACGTCGTTTCCCTTTCTTCCGCTCCCTCCCTGCCAAGTTCCAACCGACTCGCCACGAGGTTTTCATTTTCGTTTTCGTTCCCCTTCGCTCTCTGCTACTCCACTCCCTGCAATGTGTACTCTATATAGAGATTGGAACGGCTGCACTGCTTTACACGTGTAGTTCGTGGTAAGGCTGCCGCGACCGGATGTTCTTCTCCCCCGGCGCTATTCGTAAAACTCCGGGCGTTTTCCTTATGCGCGAGCTTTCGAACTGTTCGACTTTGTTGAGTAGCGACTGGAGTCCTTTTGCCGCAAGGACCACCCGGTGACGTCTTGGCTCTGCGCTTCGCCGTTGATGTTTCCATCGAGGATTTTTCTTTGTTGATTTTCGCACTCCGAACCGAGCTTCGCTGCTTTATTTGCCGAACAATCGAGTGCGCTTTCGTTTGTACTTGTAACTGCGGGGTCGCTCAAGCTAATTGAATAAAAGCGGATAGAATCCGTCTCGCGTTATCGAGCGTTAAAGTTTATTGACGCCTCTCGAATACTTTTGATTTTTACCGAGATACGGAATACTTTCCAAATCCGTAAACTTTAACGATCGATTTATTTATTCTCACGGAATTTAAAATCGTCCATTACGCCGCCTCCTATAGGCTTGTATATATACCGCACACATGTACCAGCACACATACGCGCATCTACTCTCTGCACGCCAGCTGAGCGACGATAAATAGAGAATTCATAGAATAGCTAATCTTTATCGGGCTACGGCATCTCGCGGCATTTCCGTGTGTGCAGCGCGGCGCATTTGGTAGGCGCTTAGACCGGTTCTTCTTAATTAAACAATAAAGGGCCTTAACGGGCGCATCGAAGATCGAAAATATCTACATAACCGTGTGTGCGTGTGTGTGTATGAGTGAGTGTGTATCGGCGACACGCATCGGCGCATTGTTCGCGCGGCGGTCCTGATTAAAGCCCAAGCGAGCGCCTCTGTATTGTCGTCTAGCAGGAAGTGCCGCAGCCTCGGCCGCAGCCTCGGCCGCAGCCTCGGCCGCAGCAGCAGCGGCAGCGGCGTTATAACGTTGCAGCACCGTAGCCGTTGCGCTGAAGCATCGCGAGCCGCGGCGCGCGCTTAATTAGCGCTTATCGCCTCCTCCGCGACGCGATTAGCCGACAACGAGAGGGAAAATGAACCGCTGCCGCTGCTGCTGCTGCTGCTACTGCAGATATGACGCCGATCCCGGAAATGTAGCATCGATCACCGACACTTTATTTGCTCCAGCCTGTCTTGCCACTCAACGTGTGCAGTGCACGCATCGCTTTGCTTAATAAACAAGCCCGACGAGTTCTTTATTTCTGCAATTATTCGCTGTATTTATTTATCGATGAAGAAGTTACGGAAATTAATAGCGCGGAACAGGTTTGTGGCTGGACTTTCCTCTCTCTCTCTCTCTCTCTCGCTTTGCCTTTTTTTACATCGGCTCTGGCTAGTAGCATCGTCGTTCGAGGGACTGTCCCTCTGCATTAACTGCGTTTAATAGTCCACGTTTTTACGGCCATTCGAATGGGTTAAATGCATTATTTCCTAGGCGCACATGCACGCACGAGAGACAGAGAGAGAGAGAGAGAGAGAGAGAGAGAGAGAGAACATCGAGTATCAGTGTCTAAACATTATATAGCTGCGTACGAACGCGTCCTTTTACAGCAATCGATCTTAAAAACTGGCGAGCTGCAACTCTGTGGCTATAAAAACTTTCCTAAGCTACTCTACGTCCTAATCTGAATTCCGCTCAACTTTGCATTCGAAGCCAATGCGTATATTTTACGACGCTACGATGGAACTAGTTTCTGCATCAGGAATCTCGGTTTTCGCATCCTACACAAACTTTTATAGCGCATTTAGCGTATCACATATACTCGTAGTGTTTTGATTATCGAAAAGCAGTAGATGTCTAGTTTTGGAATACATCGCCTATAGGAGAAGCAGAAATGTTTGTCCAAGTCGTCCGCTTAATCGAAATTCGGTAAAAAGTCACGTAATGGATTTTTGAAGCGGCGCACACACAAGATCGGAATCTCAAGCGCACACACACTCGCGCCCACAGAGAGTTACCCACAGACACACTTGAAGTGAGCACGAAAGAGAGTCGGTCGGTCGGTCGTTAACAGTTAGCGGTCGGGGTCACGTTTTGCTTTCACATAAACTCCGGCAATTCAACAGCGGCGGCGGCGGCGGCGGCGGCAGCGACGCATCGTGACTTTTGCATTGCGATCGCGGTCGGACATAAATACATTATACACACAGAGACGCACACAGAGATCCACACACAGATCCACACACAGATCCATGTCCATGTGGGAGGTGCAGGGTGGTCCGAGAGCTCGCGCTGCAGCCATGCACACGCTGTCATTTTGCAAATAACTCGCTCACGATCGGATCATCAAATAATCGAGTCGTTATTTACGCTGCTGCTATTTGTGAGGGACGGATCTCCGCGGATCTCCCGATGCTGCTCGTGCACGTACTGCGAATGCAATCGAAATCGATGAAAGTGAAGAGCGGGACGAGCTAAATCACTGTGCATGGCGAGCTCGATTGATTTGTTTTTTATTGGGAGGTCCCATTCCTATAGGGATGCTTAGAGCTTGTCGATGCATTTGATTTATGTATCTTAATTAGCTAATTCAAGAGATATGCAGCAGCTGCCAGAAATACTTTAATTGGAAGATTGTTGACGGATAACATTTCGAAATTATTTATAAGCATGTAGTTATTCAAGAAAAAGGAACAGAAACGCTCAAATTTATGGACGCTAAATAAAGATATTCTGTACTTTAGTTCGTGACGGGACACTCGGAGAAATTCTAAACAAAATAATCGTCGCAGATTTCAAATGCTATCGCTCGCTAAGTGTGTTCATATTTTTAACGTATGAGCATAAATTTCGAGCCAAACAACAAACCACCGCGTACCGTCCAAATAGAAATCACAGCTGAATTCCCGCTAAGAGAGAGAGAGAGAGAGAGAGAGAGACGCGCGAGGCGAATTATTTACATAAATCCTCGGCGCAGCAATGCACTTCGTCGTCGTCGCCGCTAGACAGATAAAGAAATACTCTTAAATATCACGTCAAGCCGCATTTGCATTGCGCGTAGAGAGAAAATCGTGCGAGCATGAAATTCTGCAAGTCCTTTACAATATATCCCCGCGCGCACGCACTCGAGCCTCGGCTCGCGAGCGCACGGAAAGAAATTCAAAAGAGGATGCGGGTGTTCCGGAATAGAGCGGTCACCGGCTGGAATTTCATCTGCGCGGCCGAGCTCCTTCGCTCCTTCTTCGTTTTTCGCACGAGAGCGAGAGAGAGAGAGAGGTTGGTCGGGGAGTGGGAGGCAGAGGGAGAAAAGAGCCGTGTATTAGCGTACAACGACTAACGCGCGGCGAATGGAAAGCGATATCGCGTCGAGCGGGGGTTCGAGTATGCATGCATGCATGCATGCATGCATGCGCGCGCGCGTGAATATGCATATCTCGTCGAGCTACACGTATAACCTGCTGTGCGCGAGCGAGAGAGCGAGCGAGAGAGCGAGCGAGTCGAGCGGGAGGCTATATATCCGAGAGACGAGTCGGAGCTTTTATCGCGCGCGGCTATATAACGGTAGGTCCCAACCTCTGCGTCATACATTCTACGAATACGTAGAATCGAAGCAGCGAGCGAGAGAGGAGAGGAAGAGGAGATCTCCGCACTGGAATACAACTTTCGTATCGCGCGTCGCCTGTGTATAAGAGCTATAGCCGCTTTTGACTCGCGGAGAGCAGCGATCCAACCTTTAACAGTATACTCGGACACACGCGCGCGCACACAACTGCGAATCGTTAAATACGAGCTGTGGCTCTGGCCAAGGTGTGTGTGCGCGCGTGCGCGCGATCAAAACCCTACTTTGCGAGAGGTCGATTTTTTCTTCTCGCTCCGCGGCGCTTGCATCTTTGGTTTCCAAAGAGCTGCTGCTGCTGCTGTTGCTGCTGCTGCTGCGATCGATCTCGCGCAGACCCAAGAAGCGTCTGTAATTATATCGATGTTCCGCGTGCGCCGATTCCGAGGAAATTAGAGCCTGCGAGTCGCCTTACTTACTTACCGAGTCTGCGCGGCCCGGACCCCTTTTTTCTCCTCTCCTCTCTCTCTCTCTCTCTCTGTTCTCTAGTTCCTTCTCGCTTTAGCGCGTGCAATCGCGCGAACGTAGGTGTGCTGCTGCATCGCTTTTTTTTCCACCGATCTAACGATTTCCTCTGCCTTGATTTTATTGGCTCTTTGTCGATCATTCCCTCGGACTGAAATCTTGGCTGCTGCTGCCGGGGTACTTATTATTGGAGATTTCTAAATTGCCAACAGGTTTTTAGTTGCGATACAGTTAGTCTGCAGGCCGTTAGCTGACTGTTTGACGCTCAGCCTCTATAAAATTATGTCAATTTACACGAAAATGCTGAAAGATAACAGTTTATTGCTGTACGGGTTCTATTTTCGATTACTATATTTACCTCGAATACAAAATAAATTTCATATCACGAATGGATTAAAAACAGCATTTGTTTACTTGTGGCTTAATAGTAAGTTAATTATCGAGTCTACGGATATGCGTGGCATGTTACAGAGTATAA
The DNA here is from genome assembly GCA_900490025.1 of Megastigmus dorsalis. NCBI lineage: Eukaryota > Metazoa > Arthropoda > Insecta > Hymenoptera > Megastigmidae > Megastigmus > Megastigmus dorsalis. The sequence goes on from UELU01136899.1 coordinate 9,502, forward strand.
AGTTATCTCAGCAGAGGCAGGAGCGCAACAACGCGTACAGTTATCATTTTCACTCTTACAATATTTCCCACAACCCGTTATTAATGAACGAGTGCAGCTGCTTCGCCATCAATATAGCGGCGTGTTTTCGAAGAGACGCCCAGTCGCATCGTCTCTGCTGCTCGTCCGACTGATAAGAAAATAGACACTTGCACTGCGGCGAACCGGTCGCCTGCATTTCCCCCGTTTCTACACATATCCAGATCATAAAGCGCTCTTATCGGGCATTTATCGCTGCCCGCACGTCGCGCGGCGCGCTCGAAAATACGCTAGAACTTGAACCAAATGTATCGCCAGCCTTTTCCTGAATACTCTCCGCTGCCGAAGCTTCGCATTAGCGCTGGCTCTTGAACGACTGAGTAACGAATTTACGAGAGTCGCTTTCTTGGCTCGCGAACTTTAATGAAGCCGTGCTTATAAGCAGCTTCGCGTTATTGGAACATCGACAGATCGGGAAAACCAGTTTGCGAGCTGCGCGCAACTTCCTTAAGAAGTGAAAAGTATTGCTTTTTTATTCGCTAGCTTATACGTAGCGATCGTCCTTTTGCGAATGAATTACTTGTTCATCAGCGTAATCGATTACATAAGGCTTATAGGGAAACGATGATAAATAAATAATTTTCCAATTATATACATTTTCAATGAGGAAAGTGCCTATATATATATATATGTGTGTGTGTGTGTGTGTGTGTGTGTGTGATTTCAAATACTACACATTTGCTCCATGTTAAAAGGCGTTTTAAGCATGTAAGAAAATATCAGAAATATTCTAAATTCTCTTATAGATATTAATTCCTACTATGATTATACAAATTCTAATTATAGACTGTGATTAAACTCTGAGTTTCTGTGTCACTGAACTCTTAATCATTGCGCAAACATCACAATAAATTGACTTAATAATGGTTATAATATCGCTCACGGCAGCAACACTTTAAAATTCCAAGCTTATCTCGCCGCCATAGCAGCAATTCGCACATACAAATCCAAGAATTGCTTTAATTTTCATACGTTAGCAGCGCCTTAACCCTTCAATTGCCTGTGCACCGATCCCGCGGCTGCCTCATTTTTCCACGCCGTACACTCGGCCGCTCTCCATTGTCCGTGGGTAGAAAAAAATTTCCTCTAATTTAGAAAATGTTCCCACAGTATATACACACACACTCCTTCGCTCGACAATGCCCTGCTCTATACCACTGCTCTCCGTATACGCACGCACTCGCAGTGCGCACAGATCATTCTTCAAAAAATTGTTGCTGCTGGTGCAGAGCGCCATTCATTCTTAAGCATAGCGAGAGAGAGAGAGAGAGAGAGAGAGAGAGAGAGAGAGAGAGAAATGACTAGAAGATACATAGACACACACGGGAAGGTTTCTCTGCTACAGGTTGCATCGTTTGCACAGCTCCGAATCTCCTGTGAATACACCTTGCGGGGACGATTCGAGTAGACGGGAGGATGTTAGATAAACAGAGTGAAGAGAGGGAGAGAGAGATAGAGGGGAAAAAACGGCACGAACGCAATAAAGGCCCGCGCGCGGCGAGTTGGGTCCTTTTTCATCCCCGAGGAGAAAAGCAAAGTCGTATTAATTACAGCGGCGGCGTGCGTTCTATAGGCTCGAGGAGCATAACGAGTCCCAGTGGTGGCATCCATCACGCTCTCCAGCTCTCCTGAGCTCTCTCGCTCGCTTGCTGCTCGTGCTATGCGCAATCGGCCTCTATAAATGGGTCAGTTGGTTTAGCAGCGCCGAGAGCTCGAGCCTAACTGTATCCCCATTGAGAGGAGGAAAGCTGCGTACGTACATTCAGCTAAGTCGCCTGCTGCATTCACACACACACGCGCGCGCACACACACACACACACTTGTGCAGACGTGCAGAGCACGCGGGATGATCTCGTCTGGTATAAAGGATCTACGCGGTAGCAAAAAAAATGGGCCAAGCTCTCTTTCTCTGTCTCCTAGACCCTTTGACGTGCTGTAGCACGAGGCAGAGCCTCGAGGGAGAGAGAGAACGAGCTGATAAAAAGTGCGATAGGCGCGAGAGGGAGAGACGGTGCTAACTAGCCGGCGGTAGGTATATACCAATTGCACCGGTGCACGCTAGCCGACTCTCTCTCTCTCTCTCTCTCTCTCTCTCTCTCTCTCTCTCTTTCTCGCGTGTCAGACGGTATACACGTATAAGTGCGCTTGACGCATTGGCAGCTGCGAAATGAGCATCGCGGTGCAGGCGAGGTTTGCATCTTCGTGCACTGCAGAACGCGCGCGATTCGTTTTGCTGCTGCTGCTGCTGCTGCTGCTGCGGGGGGAAGCTAAGGAGAAAAAGAAGAGTTATAAGAGCAGAGCGAGATCCAAGAGAGACTCGCTCTCGTGTGGCGGCTCTCTGCTTACTTATCGATGCTCTGCGGCAGCAGTCGATGCCAAGACAGAAAGAGCGAGAGAGAGAGAGAGAGAGAGAGAGAGAACTGAGGATAATTTCGAACGGAAATGGAGCCTCGTTTGAGACACTTTGTCGTGATTATACGAGGGGCGCGCCGGCATATTCGCGGGGCTTTTATTACTTTAATGATTTTTCCAATCGCCGGCCGGTGATTTCTCGCGGTCTGCGTTTATGCTTCGAGGGAGAGAGAGAGAGAGAGAGAGCCTTCGGTTATGCTCGGCGTGAGTCATGCAGCGCGCTGCACCAGACCAGAATTTACCTCGCTCCTTCTCCCGCGGTTCGTCTCGCTTGGACTCGCGCTTATCGCCTCGTACTCCTCGCAGCGTACACCCTGTTTATATTACACAAAGTTGCTTTGACGTGGAAGGATCTTGTATATTTTAACGTTGGAACTGCGCATTCGAGGAGAAAGTAGAGAGATATTCATTTTTCAATTCATCGCGAAACTGGGAGGAAATGAGCTCAATAAGATTGCAGAACTCCGATGCAATGAAAATAATGAGTGTACACTCGTAATTTAATTCACGAGCGTGATATCTGTAATGCCAGATATAGGCGAGCGTGCGTAATGCGATTTCTGTGTGAGCTCTGTCTCTCTCTCGTTTTTTCTTTTTTTTTCAATTCATCGGTGAGCAAGAGAATGTTGGGGAGAAAAAGCGCGCAACGAGCATCGCTGGTATACATCCAGAGCTGCTGCGGCTGCTGTTGCTGCTGCTACCCGAGCAATATAATTTGTCCAAGCCTCGAATCAGCTGGGAGTAGAGCTGCGGAGAAAAGCTATCGGGCGAGGTTATTTTTAAAAGCCGTGGAGTTTAGCGCAGCTCGCCGTGTGTACCCCCTAACAATCAGGAGGAATCGAATGCATGTAATCTCGGAGCCGAGTCGCGCCGATGATCCTGCGACCTTGGCGAAAAGTCGAGTGGCGCCGGGGCGCCAGTCGCCAGCTCGTACCGCTCGCCGACGATCATCGCCTATTCTTCCCTTTTCGTCGCCCTTTATATACACAACGAGGCGAGCTTCTGCAAACCGGGCCGCATTACACACACGACTGGCGTCCGACGACGGTCGCGCCGCTTTCTGCCTCGGGCCGGAAATGCTGTAGAGAGAACGAGAGAGAGCGAGAGAGAGAGAGACAGAGCTGCGCGCATCAAAATTGCAGACTCGAATCGGCCACGAATTGTGCGCGCGAGCAGACGTCGACGCCTCTTTTTCCACGACTTTATGCGCGCGGTATATTACTACAGTGGCTCGTATGTAATATCATGTGTGCAGGCTGCTGCTGTTTTGTATATCCGTTGGGCGACGAGTGCAGGGCCGCGACGCGATTCGCGCATGTGCGCACATGTGTCCTCCTCTCTTGGCCGAGCGGCGGGCGGTTCCTCCTTTTATACATTATATACCAGCCGACGCCACGGTTGCCGCTGCCGCTGCCGCTGCCGCTGCCGCTGTTTCGCTTCTTCTTCTTCTTCTTCTTCTTCTTCTTCTTCTTCTTCGGCTTCTTTTCGCTCGTGTGCGCAGAGCGACGTGGAGCCACTTGGAATTATAACGGAATTTCGCGAGTTACGGTTTTTCTTTAGAATAGTGAGATTCCGCGCGCCGAGCATTTTCTCTCTAAGTGCCGGCTAGTGGCTAGTGGAGAGCGCCTTACGGTGACAGTACTGCAGATTTCGCATTATATATACATGTATTACGGTTACGGTTTCGAGCAGCCCCGCCGCGCTTAATTTCAAAGCTGCGCGGCGCAGCCGGTAGGTACATTTTTCAGTTTAATGCGTAGTCCATTTTCTTTTTAATGCGTATCTCGGAGCTGCATCGTCTGGAAGGGTCGAAAAAGTATCCATATATAATGAATGATCGATCGTAGGGACTGATCTCTCGGGGGAGAGGCGAGCGTTTATACAGCCACGGAACAATTTGAGAATGACCGCGTTTATGCGCTCTCGAGAGCACTTAAGCGCGCATACGCGATCTGCATACATGATCGATGAATGATAATTCGCGGCGGCGAGAGCGGCTGCAGCAGTATGCGCCTACCTCGAGAGATAAGACGCGGGAAAAAACGCTTGAACGAGTAAGCTCTGCGGCGGCCTTAAGATTTTATCGGCGAAAAGCCAATAAAAGTGAATTATCCCTTTGGAAATTGAATATACGCGAAAGTGTATATCACGCACACTCGCGCGACTCCTGCTCGGAAATATATGTATATAGCGAGCAGTTGTAGCGCACTCCTCGTGCGCAGACGGATATTGCGAATGGGAATGTCGCTCGTGCAGCGTCCAGAGCTTATAGATCGTCACAGGTGCTCCGGGTTAATCCCCGCCAGCCATACGTAACCGAAGAAAATCTCTCCCTCTCTTGAAGCTATAAAATATAAAAAAGAAACTCGGGCAAGCGGCGGAGCTTTGACTTGGATTACATGCAGATCTCGCGCGTGTGTGCGTGTGCGTGCATCGCATTACGCGAATACTCGGCTCCCCCTCTCTCCGCTCTCTCGTCGCACTGATCTCTATCTCTCCCACCGAGCAGAAGCGCACACTCCTCGTCCGATACACTCTCGAAAGCTGAATCAGTTGAATTTTACTGATTATAAGTGAATATTGACGTCGTGCACTGAAAATCAGTAACGATTCACTTGATTGTGAAACAGTTAAAAAATGTAACCTAATGAATAGGTTAGTAGTGACCGATTAAATCGGTCAATATGCACTTCGGAAACGGTAAAAGGACGTCATTCTTTTCAGACGCTCAAAAACGATTACTTGTTAGATAAATAAATCTGCACTGCTAAATTAGTCAAATTCGACTTATTCCGCAATTAAATTTTGAGACAGTTAATTTTTTACTTATTAATCAGTAAAATACAGTTTAATTTGTAGAGAAAGAAATTTTTTACTTACTCTTTTATTTTAGTTATATTTTACGGTTTCATAAGTGATAATCAAAACTGTACTTATTAAATAAGTAAAAATTTAACAGATTCAACTTTAACGAGTATATAGCGTAGCCCCACATATGCTCCATGTGCGACAGCATCCAAAGAGCGAAGCCGTGCCCTCTCTTCTCACTCCTCTCTCTCCGTTCTCGCTCATCTCTCTCTCTCTCTCTCTCTCTCTCTCTCTGTCTCTCTCTTACTCGTGCAGGCGGCACGCCAGTCGGATTCCATAGGGCTCCTTTACGGAATGAACGACGACGCCCAACGTCGTCGTTAACTCCCGGAGCCGTCGTAATTACTGTGCCGCCGCCACCGCCGCCGCCGCCACCCCCCAACTCCTTTTCTCTATATCTCAGCTCTATGCTGTGTTTTCTTGCTATAGGAATCTAGGCACTCTCCTTCCATCTCCTTCTCTCCAGCAGCTCCGAGAGCCGCCGAGCTCACGGACAATCGTCCCATTATCCAGCGATTCCAGCTACGCGAGAGAAATAGAGAGCACCAGCCCATCTCGCTTCTCTATGCACGCCCAGTGCCGACACTTTTATACCCCTCTCTCTCTCTCTCTCTCTCTCACTCACTCTCTCTCACTCTCTCTCACTCAGCGTTCAAGCGCGACCTTTTCAAGGTCCAGCGGCTCGAGCTCAGCGTCTCTCCGCTAAGCAGCATCTAATCACCAAACGACAACTGCCATTGAGTTGTTTTTCTCCCTCTCGTGTTCCATTTGCGCGAGGTTCAAAATGTGCATTCCTTCATCGCGGAGTATATTTTATCTCGGGGCCGTAAAAGCTTCGAATCATCAGACATATGTATGTTAACAAGCCATGATTTTTAGGTTAAGAACTGGCGCAGTTAACAAAGCGAGCGGTTGATTTGTCGCTTCTTAAATTGCTCCTCCTTTCTTCATCGCTGCAGAGCCGCGCGATCCATTAATCGTTTGGTAAATCGTCGTACATACTGCGCAGGCAGAAAGACGCGCGGTATAATATAAATAGCTAGCCCATATATCAGCTGCATATTTAAATTGTAATTTATTATAATTATGACTAAATGCTTCTTTTCTTTTGCGTGCGGACCTGAGACGATTGTGGGCCTGCAAGTAGATATACATATGTAGCAGAGAGTAGAACCATTAGCGAGAGATAGATATTTGTTTATTTGTAAATATTTACAAAAAGTATAACATATACAGTTTTAAGTATTGCACATATTTTCCTTTAAAATTGCAATAAAATTATATCCACTCGAGATTATTATTGCACTTACTATGATATCACAGATTTGCTTACTCATATAAACTAAACTATTTAAAAATCAGTCTTAAAATATTGCGCGAATAGAGCCACTAACAGAGAGAGAGATAAGATATTCATTTAGAGAGAGGGAGAGAGAGACAGAGAGAGAGATCTGACCTACAGCAATGTCATAGCGGTCTCGGCCTTGTCGCGCCGAATGACGTACAACGATCCATTTTGGTGTCTGGATTCAGGTGGTCTGCTGAAATTAATAGATTGCGTCTCCCGCGCTGTTGCAGGATAAGATACGCATAGATATAAGCGACGCTAACCGATGGCTTTCTATCGAATCGTACGAGGATGCGAGCCGAGCTGTACATCCTATTCGGATTTTAATGAACGTGTTTATTGCAGGCGCAACAATTTTTTCCGTCTACCCTTTCGGACAATGAGCGAGGTATGACAAATATGTTATACATACTGCATCCTTTGGAATTCGCGCGATGGAAGCATTGCTCTCATAAATAATGGGGCTCGGATCGGGGCGATAATTTATGTACCAATGACAAGCGAAGGAGCAGCGAACTTATGGCTCGGCATAAAGAGCGGACGGGGGTTGTAAGCGTTGGCAATTTTGCAAATTAATAACATAATCTCAAGTTAGGCACTGGCAGCTCCAAAGTGAAAAACGAGCGCGAGCTACAGGAGTGCACTGCATGTTCATGCAGCACTGCACTCGACTGGACTCGACTGGACTCGACTGGACTCGACTGCACACACTGCACTGCCACGGCTAAAGTACATAATTGGAGTTCGGTTGTGCCCTGCGCACTCGCTTTCCTTTGTACCTACCTCCTCGAGTCCCGAGTCCGCTTCTTCTTTAGCCTATTCCCCCGCGGGCTCTTTTCTACTTCTTTTGCCGCGCGCGGGGCCGGCTCAAGGTCGACGCTTCCCGGATGAACTTTTCTCTCCCTTTCTCTCCCCGGTCGCGCGACCGAGCGAGCGCCTTTTCATTTCTTTTCCATCCGCCTCGCTCCTCTCTTCTCTCTTTTCCCTCGTGACGGATTTGAAAATGCTACTATTCACATAGCCAAGCCGCGATATTGCCCGCTCCGAAGCTCAAGTGCAGCAGAGATGCATCGGTCGAGCTGCGAGAAAAAGTCAGCTTAGATCAACAGCGTCGCGCTTTTTTCGCCGCTCCAGGAGCAATAAATTTGCTAATTAAGGTATTGAGCGCTCGCGAGGTTCGGCCACGAGTAGGAGATAAAAAAGGATGCAGCCTGGTGTGCAGCCGCGTGGCTCATCGGCGCGGAGAGTTTTTTCCGAGTGTCAGGTGCGAGCTGCGGCTGGTTAAACGATATCTTGCACGGCTAAGAGATCGCGCGCGTCTGCAAGAGAGTGAGAGAGGGAGAGAGGGAGAGAAAGAGCTGGAGTCAAAGCGAGCCTCGTCGGCCGACGCGCCTTATTATGCCTTTAATGCGAATTTAACGGGGCTGCATGGGCCGAGGGTAGACAAACTTGCATCGGTGCAGTGCGCAGGCCGCCGCAAAAGAGCTCATCCGCATTCCTCCTCCCCTCCAGCTCCTCGGCGTTCGTCAACGTTCGGAGACTTGAAATCCTCGGCTGCGCTCGCGCGCCCAGTCACGGCCATGGCCTTTTAGTTGCGCCTGAGCTCTCGACAATGAGCTTGCAGCCGTTCATGCAGCCGTTCATGCAGCCGTTCATGCAGCCGTTCATGCAGCCGCGCGCTAAACTCTGCCCATTGGCATCGAGTGATGCGCCGTCCTCGCCGCCGCCGAAGCGGTCTTTTAAAGGGCTTTTGAGAGGAAGCCAACGAGGAGAATTATGAAGCTAACAGTAATGAATTCGATGAATTCACAATGAACGCTTGTGTCTGTATGTGTGTGATGAGAGAGAGAGAGAGAGAGTGGGGTTGCCGCGAACAATGGAGCTTTCTTGGACTTCTTTTGCCGAGCTGCTGATACAGTTTGAAATTATAATGCGGGACCTTAAGGCAGTCGCGTCTAGAGATTTGTTTTTGCGCGCCGGCTATAACGGACTCATTTGAATTCGATTCCGCATAATTGTTGTCTGATTTCCGTGGCTGATTGAAGGAAAATAGCAGCGGTTTTCAGTTGGACACGAGTGTATTGAAATTTATTCTATAAGTATATATTATATTAAATGCCTCACGGGCTTGTACTATATAATGTTAATTCCGAGTGAACTTATTCGCTGGAGTCTCAACCAAGCCTCGCTGATCACGAGTTTTTTCGCGTCTTAACCTCGTTTAGCGATTATAAAAGCGCACTTAAATTCCCAATCGTTAAGTAGGCAGAGTTATACGCTCTTATCTGACATGGCGAGCGCGGGACGTGTTTAAAATAAGTAATCTACTCATCTCGCGGTAGCCCACATTCTTGTGCCTCTCGAGTATGCGTATATGTATGTTGTATGCACACGTACACTTGACAGGAGGAAAAAACGGAATTGCAGTGAAGGAGGGAGAGAGAGAGAGAGAGAGAGAGAGAGAGAGAGAGAGGGGGGGGGGCGAAAATTGGGGGAGTGCAGTGAGATGGGCATGTTTATTAGCTCGGGGCCGGTAACTGCGTGTAAAACGGTACCGCGGCCCGCTTTATAGCTATACTACACGATAGAATGCGGGTGGACCCACGGAATTTCTGCTTCTGCACTTTCTGTCAGCTCTCGGCGCGAAACGCGGCCCATTTGTATACACACACTCACCGCCGCTGCTGCTCTCGGTTACATAAACTATATACCTACATAATATACGCCGAGTCACGGCCTATATATATACACGCCTCGGTGATAAAATCTCGGCGAAATGGGATTGCACTCGTTCAATGCTGGATTCCACCGGTCTTTCGATGTGCCAAAACGATCTTCGTTCTTTTTCGAAAAAAGTTCCATTCGTTGACCTGATGCCTTAAAATCTGTATATGTATAGACGCAAACGCTATTACAAATATCATAATTATCTTTATGCCTTGGAGTGAAGTATTCGTTAGGCTAAAAGACAAAATAAGTTCAGCCAACGATAATAATTACTCGACATGCAAAATTGCATTTCCCCGTAGCGCCAAATGCGTCGAGGACGACGTCTGCATTCTATCTCGAGAACCGCGCAACTGCAGCAGAATTATATCGATAGGGCAATGGGCCCCCGTGAAATCATGCGGGCAGTTATAAGCAGCTCTCGCGCTGATAAGACCTCGGGTAGTTGCAGCGATTTTTCAATCCCACCGTAGGCAGCAGCGGTCCTGCAACCGCGCCGATGCTGTTGTGATATATATATATATATATATATATATATACGTACTAATCGCGATCTCACTCCTACAGCTCCCTTATACGCCCCTGTACTCCCATGCAAGTATCTATCCCCTGCATATACATACATATATATAACGATATGCGCGATCTGCGCGATTGCGATTGGATGTATTATATCGGTTGAGCGGTATAATGGGCGACGTATTTATTGGACGAGATGCGTATCGGGCGAAAACTATCGCGTTATTGTTTGTGTATATTATATACGCGGGGACGCGCGTACCCGAGTCTTTTGCGAAATTTTCCACGCTGTAATTTTTGGGAAGGCCAATTATATTTTTTTTCTGTCGCGCATAAATTTATAGACTCGATCGATAGGTTTAACGACTTTCCTGATTTTGTGTTTTTTTCTTTCTGTTCCAGGTGAGTCGAGCAAATTGGCTTATTTATTCGAGTTTTCGCAGCGAGTGGGAGAAGCTTTGGCTGCATGGTGCGGCAGTGAGTAAAACGCACGCAAAGAGATAGTATATTCCAATAAATGTCCCCCCGCTAGTCGAACGTGTCCTTATAGCTGCTGCAGTCGGAGAGTCGACCGATTCGGAGCCAATTCGTTAAAAGCGCGCGCGCTGCCACGACTCTCGCGCTCTCCAAGTGCAGTGCGGTATCTTCTCGAGGTGTATACCACCTCCTATCTATCGCAGCAACAACAACAACAGCAACAATAACGCTCAGAAACCAAGTCTCCGCTTTACCTCGTTCCGCGGCATCTGTGTATCTTACTGCACTGCACGCGGGAATTCACGAGAGTCCGCGAGGGATGCGTGCCTGCGTGTGACGCTGTACACTACATGGGAGCATACACATATACATGAGACCGAGGCGCATCGATTACGCAATTAAATAAACGCATCGGCGGACGTTTATACACGCATGCATGTTCATACGTAAGAAGGCGCTTAAACCATTTTGCACTTGCAGCCGCGGATAAGACCTGAAGGGAGAGAGCGAGAGAGAGAGAGGGGACATCAAGTGCAGTAGCTCTCGCTGTAAGCCTTCGAAGCGCGTAGTTGTGTGCTGTAAAGGACTGAGTCAATATGAGTGAGAGAGTGAGAGAGTGAAAGAGAGAGAGAGAGAGAGAGATGTATACAGATATGCAGGTGGGTCGTTGATCCTCGCGCTGACTATGTATCCTGTACCGACACTAATATATGTATTATATATATATGTACACCTATATAGCTGGGGAAAAGCTTTGCTCCCGCATACACGCACAGAGGAGAACGACTGCCAAGCAGTAGCCACCTGCAGAAAGAAAGAGAGAGAGAGAGAAAGAGCTGGGAGAGAGAAAGAAAAAGAGAGATGCCTTTGGAAAGGAGCGGTAGCGATGTTTAGTACATTGCAGCTGGACTCGCGAGAGCTTCTTCTACTCGCGTCTCTCTCTCTCTCTCTCGTCTTCTCTATGTACCACAGCTCTTGCGGCTCGCATGACGTCACGATAGGTCTTTTCCTTCTTCTTCTTCTTCTTCTTCTTCTTCTCCTTCTTCTTCTTCGGTCTTCCACTTCGTCCTCTTTTTACGCTCGCTGGCGGCAGCAGAGCGCGTTTAGAGAGCTAGTGCTCGCGCTCCTTACCCGAGGCTTCCTATATTTATTATTTATCTCCTATATTTATTAAGTGCAAGCCTTTGATTCACTTGGAGCGCCGATAAGTCGCTACAGCTCTGTATAGCTCTGCAGTTCTGCAGGGCCGGGACAACCGATCCCACATGCGCCAGCTGCATTATAGGAGCTGTCGTATATCTTACCTCTATCGCTAGTTTTGTCCGTTCCGACACTGCACATTTTACTAGCTGGAACACATTTATTTTCTGACGTCAGAGAATGAGATCTAAGTCAAAAGTGAGTCTCGGGCAGTGACAGAATCTTTCTGCGGGGGAACGCATAAAGTATACTATTTCCGTTTACACTTCCGTTATAACATATCCCCTTCCTTCAGATGTTAAACTCGTGCGCAGAATTATTTGAAATCCTTTGAAAATGAATGGAGCCGCTTATAGCGGTTTAACTATCCGGTGGCGAATAAATTGGGCAATTGTGTGCGTAACTCGCTCTGACGCAGATCGAGCCGTAATAATAAACTCCGTGCTTCAGAGTTAATACGAGCCGTTCTCGGGATTTTATTATTCCCCCGCGTACTGCACGCGCCGCTACTTACTCGTTGCGCAAGCTTTGTCCACGTGCAATGCAACAGAACTTAGCCTGCAAAAAGTGTTTTTGTCGGAGGCTTGCAGTCAAAGTGTAGTACAGCTGAGGACGGGAGAGGTGAGCCGGTCACCTTCCGCGCGGAGCTCCGCGGAATGTACAGCGGTCAATACACCCCACCTCGTTTTACGCGCTTACACGCACACTGACAACTCTCTTTATACCTTTCTTCTTTCTATCTCACTGCTGCTGCAACTCTAGGAGCAGTACGTGTGCGTGTGTGTGCGTCTGCGAGAGTACGCACTGTTAGTCGATCGCCGCATACACGCGCTCCAGACTTTTTGCTCTGCTTTTATTACTTATGGACCTTTTTGCAATCTTCTCGTGTATATACTTGCTTTTTAACTTTATTTGCGAGAACGGAACTGGATAATTCGATTTTAGGTCTATAACGTATCGTTGCCTCTTTGATTAATCGTTTCTGCTTCCGCATCAGTGCAACTCTCCTTGAAATAAAACCTTCGATATTGCGCGCATATATTATTATCTAATCGAGAATGTAATTTTCAAGTGCGGGAAAGGACAGTTTGAAAAGTCGCTGGCCGTCGAATCATGCTGCATAATTCCGCAGTCAAAAGTAAACACACTGCGCATGCAGTGGGATCGAGCGCGGTAGAAATCGCAGCATGCGCACGTTCCGTGTTTACATTTCCCCCGTCGTCACTCCAACAAATACTTTTTCTGTATCCCATATAATGCTCTGCAGCGAAACAAGTTGTTGCGCCCAAACGATTCGAGTCATTCCTTGCTCATCGGCCTCGACTGCCACTCCACCTGACTCGCGTGCATTATTGCGCTTGTTTTCGAGTGGGCGACCGCCGCCGCATGCGGTAGCTGCACACGGAACTCGCTGGCTGCAAGTTTGCATAGGACGAGCCGTCCTCGTCGCCGTCAGGGAATTCGCCCAGTCACGTTTGCATTTGTTTCGACCTGTCGCGGCCCGACGCAGCCGTATAATACTCTTTTTCACTTCGACGCGACCGCCCGAACTTTGGCGAAATAAATATACGTGCCGGCGCGCGAGCGCAACTCATTTCCTCGCCCCGCAGCTCGCTACGTACCTCGGAAACGTGAGAAACTCAGCTGTAATCTCTCGCATTTCACAATACCGTCCGCTGCACTCCTATTCTTGCCTTCTTTTTTCTTTTTGTTATCGTTTATTCCTGCTGGCGAAAGAAATAACGCAGCTTAAGTCCTCTAGTCAAAATATTCTCCTGCTTACAAATATTATAAGGATTTACCGTGGAGAGAAGATCGATGTTTTCGTGTCAAGGTAAAAAGTTGAGATAAACTTGAAAAATTCGAAAACCTCTTTGAATTCTTTTTCGCTTCACACTTTCTCGTGCAGCTCCATTCTAAAATTGCAATAGCTTTATATGTATACAAGTATATTATATCCATAGAGAACAAAAAGACTCGTGCACGAACAACATTGTGCAGCTGGACTTTCCATACCGCAGGAATGTGTCCACGGAATGTTTTTTTCGGCGTCGACTCGTAATTGATTGGCGACGCGAAAACACGGGGATCGCTGCCGTGTGTGAGTTTACGTAATAGCAGTGCCTCGAGCTGAAGGGATTAATTTGTTGGGACGTCGCATGCGCGGGAATAAAAGAAACATCGAGAGGGGCATATTCTGCTGTCAGCTGGTGCCCGAGGCGCGCGCTTTAAATGCCTTTAATTGGACGCAATTAAAATCACCGATATTTCTGATTGTGAAAGTATATATACGCGGTATGGTAGGTACCGCATTTAAACATATATATATATATATTATTATACATAATCGATCAAACAATTGACACCTGATACACCCGACGTGTAGCAGCAGCAGCCACGGCTGCAGCGACTCCATAGACTAGCTCCGCGCTTAACCGATCAATAATAAATGGACTCTCGTGGCCAAGTCAATTTCAATGATTTCGCAATGTCCCGGGTGCGCGCAGACAGTCGGCGGGTAACCCGTCGAGTGCTCCGACGTTATTACATAATTTCGCGTGTACCGCGGTGGCCGTTACTCGCGCGCGCGCTCGCGTGAAAGAGAGAGAGACAGCGAGAAATATAACCGCGCAAGCAGCGCCGCCGGCCTATCAAAAGCGAAAGTAACGGCAGGAGCGCGCGTAGCTCCAGCCACGTTGATTCTCTCGGTCTGGTTTTTTTCTCTTTCTTTCTTGCACCGTCGGATGATGATGGGGCTACTTTTCTTCGCGTACTTGCCACTCTGCCCACCGTTCCGTTGATAATTAATGTCCTTTCACGAGTCAGTGTATCCCTTCGTAATTAAATAGTTTCTCCATCTCCCACTTTCAATTATTTATTAAAAAATATTGAACATCTACCTGGAAAGCCGATCATATTTTCACCCAAAATAATTTGATCTTAGCTTTTTTTTTATTGCTATCACTTCACGTGTACAGAAGTTGCACGAATCGAAAGTATCTGATGGTTTCGTAACCCATTTCTCTGCATCCAAGCGATACTTTTCCAAAGTAATTAGCTCGCTTTTCCTTTTTATAAATTTCCCGCAAGTATATATTTCGTCACGCTATCGCGATCGCCGCACTTCAGTAGGACCACAATCGAGCCATAAGTAAAGCTCGGGTGATGCAGATTTAGCGGGTGTCACTTAAAATACTAATAGTTACGAAGGACACGCGTGCGAAAGCAGCGATAAAGTCGCGTTTCACAAAGCAGCAGCAGCAGCAGCAACACCAGTTGCATCGGCGGCGTCGAACGTGAATCAACATTAATTACGGTAAAATGCATTTCGAGTATCCCTGCAGGGACGGCAAAAATTCTCTCACACACACTCGGAGTAAATCGCGAGCGTAACGCAAAAAGCCAGAGAGAGAGAGAGAGAGAGAGAGAGAGAGAGAGAGTGAGTGAGGGGGAGAGAGAAGTTGCGCAATCTGCAGGGAAGGCACTACGCGTTATCCAACTGCAGGCTGCAGGGGCCGAGGCGTACGATTCTCCGATGTTTATTGACGATCCCGTATCGGTTCGTTACTCCCAATATGGCCAATATATAGCTGCCTGTATAAGCCGGCTAGTGCGCGGCGTGGCGAGAGTTGATCCTCTTGCGATTTTTTTACGCTCCCTTTCCTATATACGTGATACGCGCGACTTGTGCGCCGCAGTGCAGGAGAGGAGAGCTAAGCGTGCGCGGTGCGCGTGTACGTATGTATAGAGACTGCAGCAGCGCGACGTCGCGAGTGAAAAAGCCAGGGAGAGGGGCATCGCACTCGTATAAATTTCCGCGGGCGTTTTTATGTTGTGTAACGTGTGGGAAGCCGGTTCTCCCTCTCGGCTGCTCTATGCTGCTGCTGCTGCTGCTGCCGGTGCTGCTGCCGGTGCTGCTGCCGGTGCTGCTGCCGGTGCTGCTGCTCTCGAGCACGGGCCACTCTGATGACTATGACGAGTGCATAAGGAAGCTCCTGTGCTGCTGTTGCCGCTGCTGCGTTGCGTTTTACATGGCTCTCCGCTCTCTGTACACGCGTATATACATGCACTCCGACGCGCCGCGAATGCACGGACCTCGTCCGCTCCTGTTGCTGCCGTTGCACACTTCCTTTATCTCTCTCTCTCTCTCTCTCTCTCTCTCTCTATCTCCTTCCCGCTCGCGAGCTCTTTTATCGTCCCTTCTCGCTCTTCACTTTTATTTTTATCTCGCTCATCGACTCTAGTCTGTGTCTCTGTAGCCTAACTACTTCTATTACTTTTCCTTTTCCTTTTCGCCTCCTTGGCGATTTATTTTTCTCCATTCCTTTCCCGCCCCCTCTCTTCCCTCTCTTTTATCTCTCTCTCTCTCTGTCTTCCCTAAAGCACTCCTACAGCCTTTTTTGTCAATAATTACCTCTTTGTTTCTGTCTCTGTTGCGCGCACCTTCTTCTTCTTTCCCTCTCTTTCCATCTCTCTTTTTTCCTTCCACTCGCTCTCGAGTGCTGCAGTGCAGTTGAGGCAATCGTAAAACCTCTCGCGGCATAGCTCGCAGAACGCTTAAGTGCTCTCTTCTCCCCTCCCTCCCTCTCTCTCTCTCTCTCTCTCTCTCGACTATACCTCTCCCTCGCTTGCTCTCCCTCTCTCTCTCTCTCTCTCTCTCTCTCTCTCTCTCTCTCTTAGTTTCAAAGCCCGCAAAATATTCCGGAAAATCGCACCCTCGTCTCGCTTATCTCGCGCATACGTTAGGGAGTTATATGCGGCGTCGGAGCGCGCGCGCGCGCGCGGGAAAAGAGGATCGACTGAGCGAGCAATTTCTAGCGCTCACGGGGTTGTTAACGCACACGGAGGGACTGCACTCGAGCTCTCGAGCTCTCGCGCGTAGCCTTGCCTGTACCTCGCTCTTAGTGCTCTGCACACCGCACTACAGTGTTTTTGCAAAAATTCTCCGAGATGCTGCTGCTGCTGATGCAGAAAAAGTAAGATGCGCGCATCCTGCGGCCAACGCACTCACCTGAAAAATCACTTGGAATTCAAACGATTTGTTTATATTATCATTGAAACTTTGTAGTGCTACCTCATTTCATTGACGATCAAATTTAAATGATTCATGTTACGTATATATATGCGATACCGTAATTCTTCCGTATTATAGTCGTCCTCGAATACGATGCAATCTATATTGTTTTTCCAGTTTGTCCTGTCGAACCATCTAGTACTTATTACATGGACAAGCAGCTCATCGAATTCGCCTCGGATAAAACCGAAAAATAGGCGCTCGCTACAATTAATTTTCACATTTGGATTATCTTCTGAGCGCAACCGAAGCCGAGAGATAATGGGCGGCGGAGAAAAAGCCAATGCGCAGAAGGCGTAATCTTATAAGTGACTGTAGCTGAGAAGTGGCTGCAGCTGCGAGTGTCGGATGTCGCCTGTACGATTGTCATATTCCCGGTATAGAGCCGTACTCTGTAACCCTATACATCGCACCGCAATAGAGTTACATTCGCTTTATCGCGGCTGCACGCGCTGATATACCGAACTAAATCAAACGTGGCTATACGTGGTTTTTTTGCGAGGATGCGCGGTGCGATGATAAAACGCTCGCGCGACCGGCTTAGCTCTCGTAAATCAAAATCATTAGCGGAATTACGTAAACATCTCACTAAACGAGAGCAGGCAAGAACGATCATAAAAGGTGAATCATGCGCGCGAGCGGCCGAGCGAGCGGCACGCAGATAACGAATATATTAAGGAAAAAAAGGAGACAAGGAGCCGCACCAGCTCCATACGAGACGCTCCCATTTACGAGCTGCCGCGGAAGTATAGCGGGAAATAATTCTCTACTGCGAGATGTATATAACTATAACGCGCACACACGCATGTAAAGTTGGCGAAAGAAGACTATAAGGAGGCACGTAAGATGCGGAGTTGCCGCCGCCGCCGCCGCCACCACTGCATTGGTAGTATGATTTCCGCGTTGCGGAGGGAGCGGAGCTGCCTGCGAGCCAAAAGAAGCAAACAGCAGTGCTGTTGTATAACATGGAGAAAGAGAGAGAGAGAGAGAGAGAGAGAGAGAGCTCCAAGGATGGAAAAAGAATATTAGAAAACGTAAAAGAGCAGATCTCTCTCGCGCTGAGCTCTGCCATCCTCTCCTTTATTTTTTTTTACGCGCCCTTTTCCTTCTTGCGTACTGCACTGCATACAGCCGCACTGAAATAGAAGCATAGTAAGCTTTTAGGCTCCTATAAACTTGTCTATTTCTCGGTGGACGCTCTCTCTCTCTCACACACAGAGAGAGAGAGAGAGAGAGAGAGAGAGACTCGGCGAATGCAAGCCACGTCCAAGTCCTAAGTACCCCCAGCATGCAGCTCCACAAAAGCCGCCTGCAGATAGCCTTAACTCGAGCGGAGCTCCGCTGCCGCGTTTATTCGCAGGTGCTTCCTTGGCTCGATAGTATACACGCATGCGAGATGCGTTCGCGGTGCCCTACGGATTCGCCACTGCCACCTATTCTCTCGCACCTTTTTGCGGATTATGGAATGAGCGCAAGTTCGATGCGAACAAAGAAGCGTAATCTCGCTCTCCCTGCACATGCAGCAGACAAATTGCCCTTTTTTCGACACGTTGAGTATACGTCCTGGTCAAGGTCCTGGTTGCACGCTGCAGTCCTTCTTTTTCCTCTCCGCTCTCCTTTTTTTCCGTCTGCGAGCGCTCATTTTCGTCCTCGAGCAAACGTGCGTCGACACTGTATAATACTTTGAAGTCCGCACGTATACGAATCGGACGGATCTGCAGTAGAGCTGCGAGCCTATGACAAGAGCACGGTGCATAATACGGTCCAGCAATACGTTGTACTTTACACGAGGGGCCGAGAGATGTATCAGGAGAGCTGACGTCACGCATTCACGCTCGAGCAGCGGTACATGCAAAGGCTCGCGCCGTCGCCGCATTCAGCTCTGCATCCTGTATATAAGAACCGGAAATCGCGGACTGGACCTTATTCCCACTTTTGTTTATCCTTTTGATATTAACTTCCAACTATGTGGGCATTGCAAACTCTTGGTGATCATAACGTGTTATGTCATTATTGCGTTAACAAATTTTCAAAGGCTTATTTATGTATATTGTGATGAATGAAAAATATTTTCACTACGGAATTCTGCTTGAGGGCAATAAAAAACTTGTAAAATTCCTACATCAACTTATACGGTTCGCATTCTCGCGTTAACCATGAAATATTGCTTTTGCACACAAATGAATTCTAGTTCAAGGTTGTATACGTTCCCCGGCAGGTAAAAAAGGATACTGCACACTTGGGAGGAAGGCTAAAGTGATTTTTGAAAAGATTGAAGGATGATGCAGTTATTTCGAAACGGGAGGAGGAAAAAAAGCAAGTTAAGCATGACATCTGTGTGTGGTTGGGTGCACGCGTGGAACTTAATTGGTCAGAGCGAGCGAGAGAGAGAGTGAGAGAGAGAAAAGGAGATGGTCCGAGGGTTTTTGACTCTCGTCGAGTCACCGGTTGCGCCGAGTCATTTAAAGATGGCGGCCGAAATTCCTGACCGGTTGCAGGCGACGGAGCATATTCCGGTAGTCGCCGCCGCGTTGTTCGTGCAACGAAAGAATCAGTCAAAATCCACGGTGGAATTAATCGAAACGTCGAAATTAAGATCAGGGACAAGAAAGTACGCTCTTTTTTCTCTCTCACTCTCAAAAGCTGGCTTCCACTCTGCATATACCTATGTTTCTTTTCGGCTCGCCTCGCGCATATAAGTACTGTCCTTCGATTAACGTATGCCCGAGAGCACCGTCAGTATTTTACCGAACAGAAGAGTCCTTTGATACCCTAGACGTTTTTTTCTCTCTCCGCTCACAATGAGACTCTTTGTACGAAGTATATAGAAACACGCGGTGTCGTATTGAATGTGCAAAGTTAGAACGTGTATATCTTCGACGGATGATTTAGCATGAGAAATTTACATTTTTTATCTCGACAAGAAACGAATCGTTATTGCAGCAGCCGCGCGTACCCGGAATTTCAGAGTAATCTGATATTATTTCGATGGAAAGAGGAAGCTTGTAATACAAGTATCCTTTTATGTTATAGACATCTAAATCAATAAAATTCGGGGAACACTTATATGTTGGCGCACCCTATCTACTACAACGCCATTAAAGTGTATAATATATACGATGCATTCGATCTAACCACCAATAAAGGGAAAATATTGGTTTACTACGTGCTTGCACATTCATTTTCCCATTCGCTATTTATTTCCCCTAAAAATACTATGGGAAAAGTTCAAATAAAAGTCTTCGAGCGAATAATAAATCAAAGCTTTGATGCGACGCACAAAAAATAATGATTGGACGAAACAAAGAAGTGTATAGGAGATTGGGGTAGGCTGACGACATCATTAGAGCAGCGAGCGAATGGAGAGAGGAGCCGCGTGTGAAAGGGAATCTGTCGAGGGGCGAGGGGAATCAGCGAGGAAACGGCCGGATAGGACAATATAAATCGATGATCGATTGGCTGCCCGCACAGTAAATCGCCGAGATTTACACCCCAGAGTGCGCGTGTCCGTGCGCACTCGCTCGCTTTTTCCTACAGAGCCCGCCGACACGGCTATTAGGTGCATTATGCATATTACACGCGTCCGCGTGCGCTTACGCATATTTATTGTACGCCGCCGTGTCGCCGTCGCGCATACAAAGATCGTCATCGACGCCCTTTGTTGTCCGGAAGCCTTGCTCGATAATCTGCCTTTTCTCTACCCGCGATTGGGAAATTGAAATTGAGATTTTTTTTGATTTACCGATGTACTTTCCTCATACTTACTTGCTTGTTTGCAAAAGTTGCAACGAAATCAGAATAAATATTGTAAATCCGAGTAGTTCTACTGATTATACCTCGTCTAAGATGGGATCATATTTCTACCATAACTGGAATAGACAGCGCATCGTTCTCGCTCGGCTCAAATATTAGCTCAACACCGATTTCAATAATATTTGCCGGAATCGACAGCACTAACAAATGTATCCGTCCTGCAGGGAGCCGAACATTATGTGTTCTTTTAGTACTACTAGAACGTGGGCCTGCTAACGCCGCAGTGGAAGTGAGCAGTAAACGGGGAAAGTCAGTTTTGTTTGGAGCTACTCCCCGCGAGCGAGAAAACACACTGCACAGCGGCCCGTGGATTATTTCGGAGCTGTAGGCGGATTGACCCTTGTTATGCTTCACGAATGCAAGATTTAGTTTTGGTTCGCGGAACGCCACAAGCGCTGCCACTATGCCGCCCTCGTTCCGCCCAAATATGTTTTCGTTTTATGTTAAACAGCCCAGCGCAACAGCGCCAGCACGCGAAACGAAGCCACTCTACGCTTCGTTCTCTCGTTTTTTCATTTAAAAATAAAGCTAAGCTCGCACTCGAGGATCTTTTTCATCGAGAGCGAGACGCGCCGCGAAAACAAAGTTTCGTGCTTGTGCAATATACTCGCTTCTGAGTCTCGCGTGAAATACACTGCTACAGCGGTTCTTGAAATTTAACTCTTTTCGTGCCCTGCGCCCCAGACGATGAAAACTTCCCAATAATTGGTAAACATTGTCGCGCGTAACTGTATTTTCTCTTCGTTATACGCAGCCTCTTGCGCCCATTGAAAATATATAATCCACTGACGTAACTTCTACTGCGAGCCGTCACATATTTTTAAACAATTTCATGCAATGCTTGTATATCGAGCGGCTGTGGCGCACACACTTGCAACGTATACATATATACACACGGGAGCTCGAAACGTCAATTTTCTCAGCTTTCAAACACCGTTAACGCGTAAAGAATCCCAGAATATATAAACGCAGATCCAGTAATATTTATGTCTCCAGTCGCGAGGCTTTTTATACATTTTAAAAACTAGGTCGAAGCCGAGTGTGTCGAAGAGCTGCGGCTCCGCTACAAGGGACCGAGACTCATCGCGGATCGGGTTCCTTACGGATCTTCGAACTCACGTATATAGAAAAAAAAGAACTGAAAAGAAGAATCTCCGGTGAGGCTCTCGAAGACAGCGATGAAAAGCGTAATAAAACGCGCAATCCCCCGGAGGATAATTATTAGAGCTGTGCTCTTTGTCAACGCGCGGAAAATTGTATAGTGTAGAGTGTACAAAGAAGAGATGAGAAAAACGGTTCTGAATCGACGCTATCAGCTAGCTCGCGTCGATCCAAGAGAATTCATTAGAATCGAATAGCTCGGATAAATCCAGGTCGACGCTCGAGTGTGAGTCTCGTATCCCCTCTGGGCATTCTGCTATCAGAAGCTTATCGACTCGGGCCGCGCGCAAGTGTTTATTTATAGTCTTTCCCTCGTTGCCGCCGCTGCCGCCGCTGCCGCCGCGACTCCGTGCATCGAAGCCATCGGCTTTATTTCTCCGAGTCTTCGCGCGCTGGATTTAGATTCGATGTTGAAACGAGCCGAGTGATATTAATGTATCGGCGGGAAAAGGAGCGAGGAAATATTTGGAGTGCGCGGGTCGTTACGATCGGAATCAGCGTTGGAAAAAAATAGCAGATGCAGCATCCATTAGCCTCTTACATTGTGCCGCGTGTAAAAATGACTCTTTAAGGAGAGATTCCAGTAGCAGTAGCCGAACCGCCCCCTAACAAAGGACGTCGTTAGCGGTTAAATACTTCTATCTGCCTCGGCATACCTACGTTATTATAGGATTCCTTAATTAGGACGAATTGAGCTTGTCGAGCGCAGAAACGGTCGAGTTTCGTATCGCGTTATGTCATTATTGTAATAAACCGTTTGTCGCCGCTGCCGCTGCCGCTGCCGCTGCCGCCGTTGTGTGTCGTCCAACGCAAAAGTCTCGTACACGCTAATTTGCCAGCGACTGCTTCTTAATTAACTTAGTCTAGGTTAATCCGCCGGGTCTAGCGCAAAAGGCGGCTGGTGCTGCTGCTGCTGCTGCTGCTGCACGGCGACGACGTCGTCACAGGCTCTTTCATCGCGCTAATGGACGCACGCGGCTGGTGCTGGTGCTGCTGCTGTTGCTGCTGCTCTAACGTATTATATTGCGCGCGCCGCATCTTTTTAACTCGCTGTAATTGTATACGTGCACAGCGCGGCCGGAACGGACGAGGGCAGTAAACTCGCGCTGCCACTGCGCCGCCGCCGTCGCTGCCGTCTGCCTGCCTGACTGCCTGACTGCTGCCTGCGCACAATCATTAAAATATTGCCAATAAAACGTTTTGTCTTTATACGGTCCCGAGGCGTGTACCAACGTGTGCAGTGCAGCAGCGGCAACGGCAGCGGCAACGGCAGCGGCAGCAGCAGCAGTAGCTCCGAGGTGAAACTTGAGTCGCGCGAAAGTCTGTAATTATATGTGAGCTGCTCGAGCAGTGGCGGCCGCGCGTCCGAGGGACGAAAAAACCGTGTCGCGCGTCTTCTCGTTTCGTAAGTAACGTTCTGCGGTACGTCCAGTACACCTTCCTTTTTTTCCCCTCCTTCTCCTCCTCCGCCTCCTCCTCCTCCTTTCTTTCTTTCCTTGCTTCGCACACTGGCACACAGGCGTCAAGTGAGTAACGTTAAAGGCCGCTCGCTCGCGCGCGCATTCTCCTGCTGGCCGACCTTTCATAAATCCACCGATCGAGGCAGGGATACAACGACAAAAAAAAGCTTATCCGAGACAAGAGCAGCTCTGGGCTGCGAGCGTGGAAATGTTTTTGCGCTCTTTTCGGCCCGCGCGCAGCTCTGTTTTTCTGCGCGCCGAGTTCGATGAAAAATTATGGTATCTTTATGTGTTAATCAGTGGGGTACTGAAAAAAAAGCCACGACAATGAAATGTCGCTTGCACGACAAAAACACTTAATGCATAGAACAGTTAGTGCTCCATTTCTCTGGCTTATTTCAGTTTCTCGAATGTGTGCAAACTTTGAAGGTACGATCGAGAGAGAGAGAGAGAGAGAGAGAGAGAAGAGAGGCCAACATCAGATCGGCCGCGGCAAAAACGTGAATGGCACGATATTAAAGTTTATCGGCTGCAGCAATGTAACGAAATTATTTTACGATATTGCGGAAATTCGAAGGCATGGATATCCATCGTCATAGTTGAAATGTGAACGTTACGACAATGAGTCTATCTCGGGATTTTAATTGTTGGCGCGATTGAAAATGCAAAGGCGAGGCGGAGCGCACCCAAGACTCGTCCATCCTCCAAATTACTGAGATATCACCGCGCAAGTCACTAGAATTCCATGCTACCCCGAGGGACTTGCGAAATTTTTGCATCAGTACCGCCGGTAGAACTACAGAGAACAGCGGCATCGCCTCGTACTCTCATCGCAAGGGAAAACAATTCGAGGCACAAATCGAGCGCGTACATGCCGAGGCCCACTACTGCCGTACGGATAATTAAAGAGCGAGAGAGGCAGACAGAGCCATGGGCTCTGATGGATAATTCACGCGAATCAACGGCAGGCACGCGCAGCCTGCATACCGCGCGAATTTTTCGCGTCCGCGGAAATTGCGTAACAGAGCATATATCACACGCGGCATGTGTGTGTGTGTGTGTGTGTGTGTATGTGCATTGCAAAGCAGGAGCAATTATTTTTGTCGCCCGTGTCCGTCCTCATTACCATCGTCCCGTACGAAGCGAGCACAGGCGGTCTGTCTCGACGGCTCGGTCCTCTTTCGGCGTTTCTTCACTGCTAAGGCGAACCGATGATCCTCCGCGAGTCAACGATAAGAAATATCTCTGAAAAGTTGAGTCTGGGCCGTTTACGCGTAAATGAAAAATTTTTCGTTTTTTTGGCGGATATGTTATATGGTCATGGGAAGCAGTCGAGCTACTTTTACACGTGGCACCAGGAGATTCCAATTTGACGAATGCTTATCACGCGAAAGCATCTTCGAATTCCTAATGCTTCATTACAATATTATTAGCGAGGTACTATACGGACGATCGTATGTTTTTATTTCCGCGGCTGTCTTATAGATTAAGCGGCATGATAAAATGAAATTTAAAGGTTAAAGTAAAGTAGCTTATGCAGCAGTGATAGTATAAATAAGGATTCCGGTTCTCTCTAATTGCGATCGCGCGTGTAGGCATGCCTCTCTCTCTCTGTCTCCCTCTCTCTGTCCACTGCAGTAGCACACGCGCAAATTCAGAAGACAAAACGCGTGTGGATTGAGAGACGCAGAATAAGAAACACAATCCCCGGTAATTACGAAGGCAAAAGCGCGTGCAGACATAAATTACTCGTCGGGGGTTTTAAACTGAGCGATTACGAGCGCCCACATCATAAATTTGCTGAACTATAAGGCGCTCGTCTCTCTCTCTCTCTCTCTCTCTCTCTCTCTCTCTCTCTCTCTCTCTCTGCCTTGAAGAGTTAACCGAGAGATCTGACAAATCCGTATGGCGTCTTAATCGAGGATGAAATTTTCAGTTTGACAATCGCTCTCCTGCTTCATCGTATGGGCAGTCCTCAAAATCCAGATTGTTTATTGCAACGATTTTTTCTTTTTTTCTTCAAAGCTCGCTCTTTAAACTCCGAAAGAATTAATAAAGATAAATTGCTTTTAACTTATAAGAACTTGAAACTCAATCGATGTTGACTAGATCAACGGTTGTCTTATACTTTTAGTAAAAATGACTGGTGGTTCTTCCCAATTTGGTAAAAACATCAGTGGGTCCAATGGCTCTCGAAAATCTCATTCCATAATTACGAATAGCAGCTGTACGTAGTGTTGCGACAAATTATTTTCCATATTCCTCTTGCAGGAGAACGACAGTCGACAGTCATAATAAAAATATCGAATTTATCGGCGCTTTTTCCTTTCCATGCTCACGCGCGAGAGTGAGACCGAGCCAGTATTATACCGGGCGACCCTGCGCCTGCACCGCGCATCGGAATGTGTTTTATCTCTATGTCTCTCTCTCTCTCTCTCTCTCTCTCGCATGCGCGCGCGTTATACACATTGCACACGTATACAGACAGAAAGAGAGAGAGAGAGAGAGAGACGCTCTCACAAACACTCGGGCACGCACATTCTTGCGAATGTTCATACTTAATGAATATGCATATATATGTACATAGAGAGAAGGAGAGGGGGAGAGGCGCACATAACCCGAGCACACGATACACTCTTGACTCGTTATAAAATATGAACGTTTCTCAGATATGCGGTCATCAATCTCTGATCTCTACGGGCTTCGCGCGAGGCACAGTCTCCACTAGTCCTTGCGCGTACGTCTGTTTCTTCGATTCTCTGTTGCTGCTGCTGCTGCTGCCGCTGCTTCTTCTTATTCTGCTTTGACTTTTTCTTCTACGCTGCTTTATTCCTCTTTCCCTTTGCCTCTTTCCCTTTGCCTCTTTCCCTGGCTCATTCCTCTACATATCGGGGCCGTATCGTTGTCAGAGTGTAAGTCGACGAAGGAGAGGGAAAAAAACGATCCTGCGTTGTTATCCGGTCATGCTGCAGCAGCACCGAGGTGCTGAAAAGAGGGAGGAATTTCTGTCGATGCAGGGGAAAACACGGGCGGCCAAGCAGGAGAGGACTGATTATCGTCCGCGTGACTCGTAAGCTTTGATATATCAGAGTATAGAGCTGGAGAAAAAAATACTGAGACGCGAGATGCATTCTCTCCCTGTCTCTTCTTCGCCTCTAATCCTCGTCGTCCGCAGCAACCTGATGACTACGGTTAAAAGCAGCTCTTAAAATCCGGAATTCGACGGTTCACGCGTGTTCAGCGATCGTAGCTTGTCTCCGTCTCTCTCCTCTCTCTCTCTCTCTCTCTCCCTCTCTCTCCCTCTCTCGTGAAATGAAGAAAACACTTCGGGACCTTGTATCACGGGACTTTCTCCAGAAAAACGATGGAAATAACTACGACGCGGCCTTTCGAGTATATATGTATATGTATGTACATGGAGTCGAGGGTTCGAGAGTATATCTCAGTAAAGATGGCTTATCTGAAATTCTTCCAATAATTTGAAAAGGAAAAGCCGATGGATTCGAGTTAATTGTCGGAGCTCTAGCTGAGTCGGATTATTTACGACCGCGTATAAAACACACCCCACGCGCATTCTTCCCTCGCGATTCTTTCCCTCTCACCAATAAACGCGTTTAATAAAGATGCCTTTGCGGGCGTAATTTAAATTTAAATGTCGGGACTTATCGAGGCGAAGGAAAAAGGTCGAAGGCGGCTCTTCTCTCTTTCTCTTTCTCTCTATCTATCTATCTCTCTCTCTCTCTCTCTCCCTGCACGCACTGCACAACAGAATATAATGCGTATAATAGTGCTGCAGGCCAGCCGCGGGAGATAATAATAATCATATTAGGCGTCGCGCGAGCTTTGGCGCGTTTACTCTATGTGTGCGTGTGCACCAGTTCAAGGTAATCGGGAGCATTAGTCGGCTCGGCTTAAACATGTCAACACTTTCTCGCCCGAGGGATGCGCGGCGATTGCTCGCCTCTGCTGCAGACCGACGGACTCTCGACGACCACATCCAATCCAGTTAACTCTCGGCCAGCTCCGGTCCTCTCTACTCCTCTCGCCTTAGACTCGTTTGGCCGCGTACGCTGCAGTTCAAATCGGTACGGTACAGCGCATATATGCCTACCCAATGATGCCTATCGCGGCGAGCTTTGCATTTGAAAGGATTTGACGATCTGCCGCGGCTCGAGGATTCTATATATACCTTTTTTTCTTCATCGCTGCGTCCATTTGGGCTACACGAAATTCCTTTAGGCTCGAGGAGATTTTTAAATCGATTTCGAGGTGTGAAATGATTTGGATTTCATCATAATGAACAATTTTAAAAATCTAGGCCTGTCTTTCGATGACATTCGATGAATTGAAAAAATGTCTTATTTATTTTCGTATTTGAAGTGCGCGACTCCCAGCTTAAGCCACTGTAGAAGACAATAATTTTGAAAATCAATATGAAAATCGTTGCAGTCATTCGTGGAATCCAAGAGTAGTCGATTGCAGCAGGAAAAGGCCAACAGCTTCAATGACACATATACAAGCAGACGGTCCGCATGTATACGGTTTGCTCCAGATTAGCATAGGTCTGCGGCGGCGGCGAGCGCAGGATCTCGCGAGCCAAAAAAAGGAAATCAATGACGAACCGCACGCGCGAGATCTCTCGTCCGCAGTTTTCCCAGGCGGCGCGTTACACGTGCACCGGTACTATCCTCGCGTACCTTCGACTGCACCGCTGCTGCTGTTCCATTCCTCTGCTGGAGCAGTCGGCGTTTGTCGGCTCGTAGCTGCACCGAGGCCCCCGATGATCTCGAGCGAGCCGTATGCAGTGCAGAGCGAGAGCGAGAGAGAGAGAGAGAGAGAGAGAGAGAGAGAGAGATGCGCCGCAGAGCCACAAGCGCAGAGATCGACTTGTCGGCTGTTCCGTTGATCCGATTCGCATCGGCCGGTGCAAAAATCCTGAGGCTTCTCATAACTGCACTGTGTGCACGCGCACTGGTGCTGGTGCAGCTGCAGCCCATGCACACCGTCCGCAGGCTCGTTATATGTTATATAGAAGAGAGACCCGACAGCACGTCTGACCTAATCGCCTCTGATTTGCGGTTATTAAAACGAGCTCGATCGAGGAAATGCAACGGACACTGCACGCCGCGCTGCTTTCATGTGCACTCCGTGGGACGACGTACTTTATTGATTTCGATGAATTGCTAAGTGAAGGTTGCGCTATATCGTAATCACCGCAGCTCTCTTATGTAGCGATCTGTGTGCAGCTTATTTTTTCCCTTTTCTCGACACCTTTTATCGATCGAATTACCGTTTTATTACTTCACTGGAATTTCGCGAGCCGATGTACATCATCTGCAGCTAGCTCTCGAGGAAGTGATTTATATGGTTTTTTAGTTATGCAAACCTTTTTCACATGACTCAAATCCTATGCCATTTATGGAGAAAACTGTTATGAATGATTATATATACTGAAAATACTGACATTTGAAGTGTTGTAGCGTGACAGCTGTTCCAATGAAATTGATTTAACCAGTAAAACAAACCTCCTCGTAATCACGTGAGAAATTTTTCAAGCACCGCGTATAAGTTCAAGCTTCTCTTCGACTTCTGTTTAGGCATTCTTATACATCAAAGCTGCTGCACTCATCTCCCCATCGTTGCAGAGATAGAGAGTCCATCCAACTTCTGGTCTTGGAGTGCATCGAGCGGCCCCTTCTTTTTCCTACCCTCTTACTTATAAGTGGATAAGTTACGTATGCCTAGAAGCGCGAAGACGCGCGCGGCTCCGCGGCCCGCGCATCGTTTACGAGCAAAAAACGCGCGAGAAGAGCAGAGTCTCGGATCCGCTGCACTGTGGCCACTCAAGAATTTAGGACGCACAGCTCTATATCTCAGCCCGAGTGCATTATGAGCCATACTCGAAAACACTCAGAGCTTCTCTCTTCTCTCTAACGAAAAATGAAGAACAAGATGGAGATAAATAGCGAGAGGGGAGGAGTGGAACGAGAGCAAAACGAGTCACTACGCGAGTAAGAGAGGCAGAAAGAGAGAGAGAGAGAGAGAGAGAGAGGGAGAGAGGGAGGGAGAGGAAAGGATAAGCGCAGCAGCGAGCAGGGATGAAGGAGAGGAGAGTAACGGGCGGATAATAAGGATGTAGGAATGAAAAAAAGTGGAGAGGAGATAAAGAAAGAGGAGAAGCTTTAGGTGGGAGGCTACACAGCAAAAAAGAATCGACGCATATCCTCGGCCCGAGTGCATCATACGAAAGTTGCTCGTAAAAATCCACTCTCTCGCGTCGTTTATCAGCTCCTTCTGCGCAGCTTAGTTTTCAGGAATTCTTTATATGTTTCCTTCGTCCTGACGTCGCCTCCTCAAAACTCTGCACCGAAATCTATAAACCTTATCGCCGCTCTTGCGTCATCCCTCGACATTTTATCGATTTATTAGTCGCGGTTCCGTCCGTGCTGCACTGCACTGTGCAGCCAACCCTAATGCACAGTACAAACTTGAAATATACGACAGTTGGTTGGTTGCGTCGAACGAACTGCTCGACTAAACAATAACGCTACTCCTCAAAGAGTTTCGTCAAAAGCCTCGAAGCTCGCATGGTCGGTTATCTCCCGAGCTCGAAGCGCACACAAAACGATTAATCCCCGAAATGCCGGGGCCTCCCCAAAGGCTCCATAGTCAACTGCACAAATATAGCCCTAGCTCTCGGGCTGCGCACGTGTCCCTATAACCTATATGGTGGGAAAATCGTTGGATCTCATTCTCTCGCTGCTCGGAAAGGGAGACGTTTGACATTAGTCTTGGCGCACACGCGCACCGGCAGGTGGTAGACTATGCCAACTCGAAGGATCCACATGCGTGGCTGTACCTCAGTGTCCTCAGTGGCTATCCTCCTCGATCCTCCTTCGCCCGCTTCATGGCTACATTGCAATATGACATATTCTCTCAATGACACCACGACCGAATAAAGTAGTCGGCTCTATAAACAGATCGCGAAGATTGCGAGAAAACAATTGGGTCGAGAACGCGCGCATTCCTTGATCGGCTGCGCAGCTCTCGTGCGGTCACGCATCATTTCGAGCGATCCTCTTCGCACCGAGAAGCCAATTGAGAGGCTAATCGGGAGTAACAATCGCGACCTGATTGAAGTCGACGATAATTGCAGTTGCAGCGGCAGCGGCTCGGGCGGCTCATGGTGTTGCTCGTTCCTCGCAGCTATAGAGCCTTATGTAACTCTTGGCGCAATCGACACAGAAATCAAACCGCCGGCTTGTCCTCTGCGTGCAGTCTCTTTCTCTCTCTCTCTCTCTCTCTCTCTATCTGTCTCGGTCTCTCCTTCTGACACATCGATGCGACGAGCGCAAAAAAAGAGAGGAGAATGGAAAAAGGCACACGGCGAGGAAATTGCGGATTTCCTTTGCGAGCCGTGCGCGTAAAACGAAAGCGAACGTTCGCACATTTAAAAAGAAAGACAGAAAGAGAGAGAGAGAGAGAGAGAGAGAGAGAGAGAGAGGGAGGCTGCGAAGGACTTCAAGGCTCGTTAAAATACCAAAGTCGGGATGAGGGAAAACGCCGAGTTTCGTGGAAGCTGGAGAGAAAATCTGAATGAGAACCTCGAAGGGTTTTATGAGGCGGGCTATGCCCCAACTGAAAAACAGCCAAGCTCACGAGCATGCGAGCAAGCGAGCGAGCAAACAACCCATGGGATCCTACAACTAGTGCTGTACAAGCTTCTCCCTCCTCTCTCTCTCTTCCTTCTCTATCCATTTCATTCTCGAGTATTGCGAGGAGCGCAGCGCGTTATATCCCTACCCGGGCGCTGCTCCCCGAGAGAGCGGTAGAGAGAGAGAGAGAAAGAAGAGCTGCCAGATGTGCCAAGGGGCCCCTTCCTCCCTTCCATCTCTCTCTCTCTCTCTCTCTCTCTTGCTCTATACACACTGCAGTACGTATCCCACAGACTAGTCTCTCTCTCTCTCTCTTCTCTCTCTCTCTGACTGGATGCGAGGCGAGCGTATGTACGCCGCGCCGGGCGAGACGGGACTACCGCTGCAGGCTGCCTCGCTCTCGTCAGTGGCCGTCTGGACTCTCCATGGGATTACAACTCGATCGGAGCTCGCTCGCTCGCTCGGCCGGCCAAGCGTTGCGCTCCTACTCGCGCGCTCGCCGCTGCTGCTGCTTCCTTCGCGATCCTACGCGACGTGTATAGTTGATGGTTCTGCTGCAACAAAAGTTCTCTGTGTGGGAGTGCGTGCGTGACTGTGTGTGCGGGTGTATTATGCTCGTCGATCTACGATGCTGTGCTTGCCCAGTGAGCAGATGAAGATGTGCATCAAGAGCGTCATGTGCGAGGTCATTATCTTTCATCTTCCTCCGCCCCTCTCCCCCTTGATTTCTTCGTCTCTTTAAACGATCCGATCTAATTCGGAGCACTAAAAAGTACAGTGAAAATCCATTAGTTTCGATCTCGCAGGACTACCTATGCATGGGTAGAGCGACGTTTGTGTTGCTCCGAATTCATATGCTTCAGATTCTCGATGTGTATTTCATTAGTGCTCCGAAAGGGATTTGTGCAAGCGAGCAGTTTGCTTTAGTCAAATATGGGAATGAGAAATGTATACGCAATAACGCAACAGTGCAAGTACACCGTACCATAACGCAACGTTTTTTTTCCTTTGTTTCAGGTAAGCTAAAAGTGACATCGAGCCTTTTCCGGCACATAACCTGCGCTCAGCAGTCAATTGTCAGTGAGTCAAAAACACAATTTTTCTCTTGCACGTGTCGAGCGATGAGTTTCGCAACACTCTCTCGCGCTCTTATCTATAGCAAACCTCATCGCGCGAGACTGCGTGCAGGCTCCGCGGCAGAAAAAGCTCTCTCGCTACAAGCGGAGAGGTTTGCTCGGCTTTTCCGACCAGTCACTATACAGTCACACACTGCACGCAGCCTCGTAAATACATATACAAATGCACAAGTAAAGGCTCGCGCGCGGATAGTCAACCTTGCTCGAGCAACAGAAGCGCTGCCGTTGATGCAGAGAGAGAGAGAGAGAGTTGAGTAACATCGGACCAGCAATGCTTTGCGATATATAGCTCGGTTGGATAACGAATGGCAGGAGGAAGAGGCAGGTAGCAGTAGCAGCAGCAAGGAAACGCGAGCGAGCGAACGAGCAAGAGAGGGAGCAAGGAATGGACAGTCCGGTCTTAACCTAACCGTTCCAACTAGTCATCGATTTACGATACTCTCTTTGCAGCTCCTTTCCTCGGCATCTCTTCGTTCATATACAGCGCTAAAGGAGAGAAAGAGAGAGAGAGAGAGAGCGCGAGAGAGAAACGGCAGACGCGCGGCCTGCACGCTCTCTCTCTCTCTCTCTCTCTCTCTCTCTCTCTATCTCTCTGTCGCACCGCATCTCTCGCGCCGCACCAAACCGCTGAGCGCCGAGGACGATCTACGCACGCGACCGCTGCTACCGCTGCTGCTGCAGCTCGAGAGTCGCGCGCGCGAGCGAGCGAGAGCCAATTTGCAAACAGTTACCCGGGACATTAACATTCGAATAAGTCGTTCGAGCGCACTTCCATTGAAAAAGGGGGCCGCATGCCAAGAGAGAGAGAATGAGAGAGAGAGAGAGAGAGAAGCAGCGGCGGCAAGCTATCTGCTCTCCGTCTCTCTCGAGTGAGCGAGCGAGCTAGTGCAGCTCGAAACTTCCGCGAGAGGAATCGCTAGCTACGATCTTGCTCTCTCTCTCTCTCTCTCTCTCTCTTTTTCTCTCCATCGCCGGTTTGAAAACTCGCCGTGTACCGCTTCGGCTTGTATATACACACGTAATCGCTCGCCTTATATTCGCCGGCCGCGCGTATTACGCGATCGCCACTGCGTCCGAGCTCTGCAAAAACAGCCATGCGCGCGGAATCAATTAACGCCCTCGTCGTGTGTCCGCAGGACTGGATAAAAAGACCTCGGCTGCCGCGACTATGACAGCGTGTATGCGCAGCCGAGGAGGAAAAAAGCCTGTAACGCGTTAAAATTGACGAGACACACACACACACACACGCACGCACACATACACACGTGTGTGCAGTGTATACATGGGGAATATACATAGAAAGGCTTATAGGCCGTAGTCGGAGAGATTTATAATTGGCCGTTGGTTTGGAGCGCAATTGCAGCGAGCTGCTCCGGACACGGCGCGCACGTCCATGTGTATAAACAGAGCTCTCTCTCTCTCTCTCTCTCTCTCTCTCTCTGCATCGGTATGCGGCGCTGCGCGAGATAACTTTCGAGCCGATTCATAAATCAGGTATCGCGTTGCGAAGCTGCAGCAGCCCTTCCTCCCCTATTCCCCATTATCTCGAGCACCGCGGCAACGACGATGACGACGAGGTGGACGACGACAACGACGACACGAGCCACACAGAGAGAGAGTGAGAGAGAGATAGAGAGAGACGGACAGAGTCGCTATACCGTGTGTGCACTGCACACAGCACGAGCACGTATACGCGCGCGTCGAGCTTAACGTCGTACGTCAATGAAAGTTATGGAACGACCGGCTCTGGCTTCCTTTATCTCTACACTGCAGAACGGCGCGTTACGCAGCCAGCGATGCGAGAGAGATGAGCAGCGGCACTTGCTTAGAAATTAATTGATTAATTAAGTGACTCGTGTGTCCCCGCGGCCTTCCTCTCTCTCTCTCCCCCATTTCTCTCTCTCTCTCTCTCTCTCTAGCTTGTTATTTTTTGCGTCCAGAGCCGCTGCTGCTGCACCGGAGAAACTGGACGAGCGCCTATAAAGCGCGTGGAACACTGCGAGCCAACGAGTGTATTTATTTCTTCTTTCTTTTCTACGCAAGCCAAGCATGAAGTGTATGTGGTATGGAATTCGTTGGTATGTCTGGTTCGGATTTTTTCGACTAATACGGTTCACAATCTCCCCCAGCCGTGTAAGCCTATAACTCCGCGTATATATATATAAACTTTATTGATTCAACAAATTGTAATGATTACGAGCGCATTCCGTATTTATGCGATGCAGCTCCGGAAACTTACACACACGCGTTTCGTAATATCCCTGGAATTCTCGCGTTAACAATTTCATTGAGATCGATGTAGAGCAACTCCGACGCAATACTTCAGAGAGAGATATAGAAATGAGCTGGCTGAGAATTATTTGCGGCATAGCCAAGCACTTTTTTCCTTCTCCTCCGCGCCATTCTTTTCCCGAAGCTCGCATGGCTCTGAACTCTCGGGCTCACCTCGCACAGTCTCCAGTGATTAATGGCTAAAAACAACGTGGCGTCCATAAATTTGCGGACGCGGGGTGAACGAACCGGTCGTTGGGTCGATTGATTGAAACGGATTGAAATCTATCGAGACGGGCAAAAGGGATCACGTGGCTGCTGCACTACTGCACTGCACATACCGCGTGGGTGCGCACCTCTTACATATTCGTCGCATCTCGCGCGCGTAATCAGCGACATCTAATGAATAAATTACGAGATTTACGGCGGAGTCGGTAGTGGCCTGTACGAGGCTCTCGATTCCCGGGCCCGACGATAAATCTCCCAGGGCGAACCTAACTTTAGAATAATAGCGTCATCGTAAAATCACGCGAGGAATCTGGACCGACGAGCCGCGCGACGCCCACAAAGGCGGCCCTTTAAAAGGCCCATAAACGAGGCGATTTAGACGAGCGCCGTGACTCAGATTCACGTGGCCCGATAAAAATCGTCCAACCAGCTCTCAAAGCCTCTTCTTTCTCTCTCTCTCTCTCTCCCTCTTGCTCTCTGCGTGCCTGCTGCCTATATATGTATATTATACCTACTCGAGTCATTTTGTTTTCTGTTATAGCTATTATATGTGCCGGAAATGCGATTATTCCTACGTTCGCTCGCTCTTTGATGCTTAAATCTTCGAGCCTCCGTATCCCGTTATATGCATTTCGTTTGCTCCGCGTTCAGAGACGTCGCTTTGTTTGTCTCGATGAACCAATTACGATGGCCTAGACTGATCGCATTGACATCGCATGGAACGCCCTTTTTAACGGACTTGATGCCTCCACCGCCATCGAACGACGGTTCTCGTCGGTTGAAAAAAAAAGGCGTCGCTCTATAATAACATACTTAGTCCGCGGCAACGAAAAAAAAACACGCAGGAAAACCCGCAACAGTTTATTCGAAACCGCTACGTATTATACGCTGCGATGTTGATGTTATAATTAAAAAGTGTAGGATCTTTGTGTTTACATATTATTATACAAACGATTTTTCTCGAGGCTAAAAAACATCGTTTTTTAATATCGAGTCCGACGAAACAATGAGAGGAGGCCCGAGTTGCAACAATGACGAAGCCACGCGCGGGAGACTGGGAAGAGTATGAGAAAAAGTTGTCGAAAAAAAAGACACAGTGGGAGCGTGTTTTGTGTGTAGCTTTTGTTTTCGACTGGTCAACAACAACAGCGTCGAAACCTTGACACGGATTTCATCGATACAATGATCGATTTGTATGTCGATATACGTGAAATGTGTGCCATTGGGAGCGCGCGCACGTTCTTGGAGTACACGCTTAGATCCTCGCGGAAATCGATGCTAGATTTTTTTCGGATCATCGCCGTACGTGTCTACGGCCTCTCGAATCTGTTACGTACTACGACCCTAACCCACATTGATAAGTCGAGCCGTTGTACAAGCGTTCGCACGCGGCTTTTTTTGACCCAATGCGATCTCGCGGTAACGGCGACGGTGTCGGCGGCGGTGTGACTTACATCGATTTCCACTTAGATATTGCGAGGCGTCAGCGAGTGGGAGAGCGAATCCGACAGCTCTCGAGAGAAACCGAGAGAGAGTGAGAGCACCGCCGTCGGCTGTATCTATTAAGAAACAACGTACGGAACAGTTTGTCTCATAAATACGGCAATCAGCGACGACATAATCGCTCGACGTGAGACAGAATGCTCAGAGTGCGATAGAAGGTCCGATAAGCGCTCGCGAAATCGCTGCCACGCCGAACTAAGATCAACGCTCCCCGCCAAATCAACGCGCGTTCCAAATCCTCGATCATCGCGCCTTTGGTATGAGTACAAGTCAAATGTGCAATTGTAATTGTGGCGATAAAAACGTCGCACGTTCAGTTAGTCGCATTAGCGGCGGCAAAAAGCATCAGAGGAATCGTTCCATGTTGCACAGGCATTGGCACTGCAGCGGAAGATCGAGCGCAGCCGATAGAAGCTATACGAGCAGGGTAAAGAGGCTCGAGTGCACGCGGAAACTGTCATCGCGTTAGGTGGCATCGTGCGTCACACACGCCTCACCTTCAGCTCTCGGGTTTCGAAAAATTCGGCTGCGCGCGCTTAACGGTATAGCCGCGGTTCTCCTAGCTATCTGCTTTTGCCTCCAAATATCCACGCACGGCCGCAGACGCACACACACACACACGCACACACGCATAGGCGAGTGCGCGTAACGGAGCTGCCGCCACTGGTGCTCGCGTTCGGCTAATTAACAAGCGAGAGCCGCGGTGCGGTGGCAGCAGCGCTGCAGTACTCCCCGCTCGGGAGTGGACGAGAGGCTCGAGAGTCGGGACGGCAGCAGCGGCGGTGGTGCAGCCGCGTGAGTCTATACTTGGCCTCTCCGGGCGGCGAGACGATCAGCGCGCGCGAGCAGAGAGATCGGAGAGCCCAAGCGGCCGGGAAATCGAGGAGCGCCAGCAGTTTCTCAAGGGTCTCCGAGTGCATCGCGTCGCGAGAGCAGCAGCTGATAACTCCCGCGCCCGCTCTCTCTCTCTCTCTCTCTCTCTCTCCCTCTCTCTGTGTGTACGCGTGTGCGCGCGTGCGTGTGCGTCCCCCGAGTGCGTGTCGCGAGGAGATGCCGATTCTGGCCGAGGAGATGGACGCGGGCCGAGTGGACGGGGGAAGCGTGGTGGTGTCGTCGCTGCCGCGCGTCAAGAGCCTAAGGACGCAGCAGCAGCAGAGGATCAGGAGGCACTCGCTGTTGGCGAGTCTCGAGCTGTGTCGGGCCGATCGGGTCGAGACCGTGGGTGTGCTGGGGGCCGCGAGCGCCAGGCCCGTCATGTGGTTCAAGTACTACAAGGGCTACTACGAGGTGCGCAAGCTTCAGGAGGACTCGGTGAGTTTCCGCCACTCCGAACTGCATCTAGCGATACTTTTTTCGATCGCTCTGCTTTCCTCGATTACCCTAGCGTACAGATTGAATTATTGCAGTGGAAATTTTCTTCTCCGACGATGAATCGATTAAAAGAATCGACGGTAATTAAATTGAAATAGCGGACTGCTTGCATTTATTTTTTAAATTAAGATGCATGGAATAATCATTCGTAGAAGCAAGCGAGGAAAACAATTTAATCCGCGCAGCCAGGCATATTTCAGCGATTTTTGTCAAAACCGACTGGTTTCTGCTCTGAAAAGTCTCTGATAAATCACCCAGCAACTGTCAAGGGGTAGATAGAAGCATTATTGAACGCTATTTGCGTGAGCAAAAAGTCTGGAATTATCTGAGAAAAAGGCGTGTATATATTCTGGTATGGAAGCGAGAGTCGATCGTCCGCTCGTCCAAGGAATTCAGTTTCATAATTTCCAAGCACATATACAGAGCGCATATTTCCCCGGGGCGATAAGCGGAGAGACTCAATAATCACTCTCGCACACACTGACACAAACTCGTAAACACAGTCGAAGCAAACGAGTGCGTCGCGCGCGCTATTAGTCGAACCGGGCATTAGCTCGGAGTCCGCTGTGTAGCACGGGAGTCGATTTCTGGCTGTGATAAAGTCCTTGAAAAAGTGTCGCACTCTCAACGTGCGCCGGCTCTATTTAAATCGCGATACAGTTATATCCGCGACCCCTTAACCCATTGTCCCATTAACGTATTTATAGCCGATCACGACGGGCAGCAGCGGCTGGTGCAGCTTCGGCTCTCCGCGAGACGCTCACACAAAACAAACATTTCATTCCGATCTCGCGATCGCGTGCCACGTGCTGTCCATCTCTTTCTCTCTCTCTCTCTCTCTCTCTCGGTCTCTCTCACTCTATCTATCTGCCTTTACAACACCTATCGTTGCACTCTATCTCCGCGCATCCTGAAACCTATTATGCTCTACGTCCATCAGCCTTGATATCTCGCGTTCTCCACTCGCGTCTCCGTATCGGACACACCGACATTCTCGCTCTGGAGAGTGGAAAACTCGTTATGAGTGCAGAGGTGCAGCCGCAACAGCAACAGCAGCAGCAGCAGCAGCAGCAGCAACATTGACAATAGGGAAAATGACAGTTTTATCGGCGCAAAACCGCCGCTCGACACCCACTTCCCAGATCCTACTTCTTTTATTTTGATTTTTTCTCGCTCTCTCTCGCGCGACTACCGTTGCATCGCGACGTTTGATCTCGACATGCGTATATTATACGCATATAAATGCGCTCCTGACTCTACGCATATTATCTATGTGTTTGACTGACGGTTGCGCGTAGCTCGAGCGTGAGATGGAATATAGCGGCTGCACTGCGTGTACTTTCCTTTTCTTGGCCGGCTTCCAGTCTTGCGTTTTATTTCTACCGCAGTTTTCGGGCCCCCATGAGCTTTTCTCTCTCTCTCTCTCTCTCTCTCTTTCTCTTGCTTCTCGAGCCCTCTATATTTTGCTAGACTCATCTCGTATCTTTATCCGTCTCTTTCTCTCTCTCTCTCTCTCTCTTTCAGTCACGCGAGACATAGAAGAAGACGACAACCGCGAGCGAGAGCTTCTAATTTCGTCGCGGACTTCGAAACTCGCGCGTGTCTTGTCTCGCGACGGACTCGCGGCGCTTTCGTTCTTTTGCCATCCGTACTAGACTGTCTGGGAAAGGAAAAATCGAGGCGAAAGAGCTTTGATTCATTCAAACAATGCACCAGTTTACTATATCCCACTTGAATGTACACGCATATAGCTTTACTGTTCGTTTAGCGCGACAAGATTAGATAATTGAAAATAAAGCTATAGAACTGTATAAAGCGCAGATCCGTGTGCAGTAAGCTTATTTTCAATTATTTATAAAGCACAATTTACAAATGACATTTCGATCTCTCAACTTGCCTTACGCATTAATTCACGGGCTTAAGAACGAGCGTGAGCGTCCATATAAATGCGAGAAAAACGTCAATGATTTACGAGTTGCGATTGACAAGTGTATGAAATATGAATATATCTATTGAGCGCTTAGCGCGTTTTAAGCCCCGGCATATTCCACAAACATCCTCCTCGCCATTGAAGAACGGTAGCTCCCACAAAAGCCGAGGGCAGAGCGAAGCGCTTATGATAAATAAAGTCCTCGACTCGTACGCAACCCTTTGAGGGCAGCGCGAGCTGAGCATAGGAGCTGCTAAGACACTCGAGGGGGGAGAGAAAAGCGTTACTGCACATAATGGCCCACATAGCGCCATTATGTGGTGCAGGAGAGCAGAGTAAGGAGCGCACGATACGCTCGTCATCACGTTTTCTCTGAAAACGTGACTTTGCCTTCGCTCCTCCGCTTAAACATATAGGTATACCTAAGCCCACCAGGTCCGAGAGAGTGAGTGTGTGAGAGAGAGAGAGAGAGAGAGAGAGAGAGAGATGCCGGAGATTGAGACATTGTTCCTGCAGAGATAGTCAGTGCAGTGCAGTGCAGACGACTCTCTTTCTCTTTCGCTCGAGTAGTGGCCGCATTGATTGAGAGTGAGACTCGGCAATTCGTCTTAGCACTCGAGTGGCCTGAGCTCGAGTGGTAGACGTCGCGTCGCAGCCATCGGTAGTTCCGATACACGCTCGGTAATTCCGAATTCTCGCGCTTTAGCTGCAGCCTAGGAAAACACTGGCTCATACGGCCTCTTTGTTTGACTAGCTGAAAGCCTTTATTACTCCTGCCTGCACTTTTCCGCCAAGGATTTTACGCTATTCGAATCTCCGTCAATAATTCGTGGGCTGAATTATTGACAATTAGCCTCATAAATATGCATGGACAAATAGAGCGTTTTTAATTAGTCATAGCGCTTATATATTTATTCAACGCAGCATTTTTCCGCTATGATTCACACCTATGCAAATGAAAATTTGTAAGGCAGATCACTGAGTAATCGCGTTAACGATCTCCGTGGCATTGTCGGGAGCTATTAGGATTTTTTGCAGCCAATCATGCGTAACGAGAATTCCGACTAGAGCGGGAAAAAAGATGCTTAATGCCGAATACCTCAATGTTCCCGGAATTCAGCGATGCCGTAGAACATATCCAAACAACGTATTTCAACAAACATTTCAATCCCACTTACACACATGCGAAGACACTTGCACAGACGCTCGGATTGTTTACCAGCGATCGGCATAGCGAGCAGTCATTCACGAAAATCGTTTCTTAACGACATTTTAACGTCGCCATTTCTCCACCGAACACGCCAAAGCTGGACAAAGGAGCGGACGGTGCCCAGTTCCAGGTGGTCATAGTAGGTATGTGTATCCTCGCCGTGAAAGCTACCGCGCGTCGCACCGAGGTGCAGCGTTTGTCGCGCGTCGCGCCATAGAAGATCGGTGAGCGTCGCCTTGCCGTAGTGCGACTCATTGTCAACCGAAGGTCGAACTCCGGCGCGCAAAGCTAGCGCTTAATTTATTGACCCACTGGATAGTCCCTTGGAGCTTCTCTCTCCCTTGCTGCTTACCTGCACCGTGTGGAGGATTAGCAGAAAGTACACAAGAGAGAGTGAGAGAGAGGGGGCGAGAGAGAGTTGATGTAAGCTGTATAGCGCAAGTGTAAAGGTCCGTTGACCCGAAGCTGCTGTTCAAACTCACGGATTTTCTCGAAAACGCACTTATACCCAAGAGCCTCGAGAGCCAGCTACGTTTCGAAATACTATATATATATATATATATACTATACTATATATACACTGAATATCCTCGATTTCGTCGTACCAACAGCGAATGGAAAAAATCGTGTCGCGCGGCGCCAGTTTGTATACAAGTAGATAGATGGAAAACACTCGCTGTCGACTGTCTGTATATGTACACACGGGTACGTTAACCATGGATTAATGCTTGAGTTTCTTATAAATCTCTGGGTCGCTGCAAACTGGCGCAGTAGCGGTAGATCCGATTGAATTATGTCACATATAGACGTATATACCTGCAGAGCGGCGATTCGATCTAGTATCCGGAGCCTAAACAGCTGGGTAATCTTTTTATTCTAATGAGCAACTGTACTTGCTGCTCTCGTGGGCGTCAACCTTCATAACCCATCTCCGTGCGTTCCGCGTCAGTTCGGAATGTGTTCGACTCTCGCCTATATATGTGTGTGTGTGTATATATTTGGTTTTTGAAAGGTCGCTTTTAGTGGAGCTGATGGCCTATAAACGCAGCGACCAAATACATGCATATATGTATATATGATATATTCTATATTGGGTCGAGATTCTGTTATCGTTGAGCTCCTCCTCAGATTTACAGGAGAGCGATCGGCTCCAAGCTTCAATCACCTCTCATTTGTGACGTTTAAATTGATTTGTAATTATTTAGACTTTGAACTCGAACCGAACCCTACTTTGCCGTTCCAGTTTATCTCTTAGCTAAACGAGATCGAACCTCCTTTTCTCTTTCTCTGTCTCTCCTTTTAATTTACTCTCATCACGCTTGAATAAGACCAAAGATAAATTATAATATACGTTTATTGCAGCTCGTGTCATAGTTGGTAATATACCGAAATGAAGGACTTACGAACTTGTGTATATAATGCTGGCGTAAGTAATTGTGCCTCGCTATCGTTCATAAATAACAATTTTCATTAAAAGCGAGAGAGAAGCGTCGGCTATCGCGTTGTGCGTAAGACTCTTTCGTCCGGCGATTCTTCAATGAACCGTGTAGGAGAGAAGAAGTGGGTGCCATGATAAAAAGGTCAGCTCAAATGAAATCCTCGAGTCGAGCGCACGGCTTATCGCTCAGGCCCAAGATAAGATCCGTAGAACCGATGGCTAATCAGTATAGACTCGTAGGGTAGCTGCAATATCTCGCACGTATCGGCGTGTCGAGTGAGTCAAGTCAACAGTGTCGAAGAGGCTTCCCTTCAAGACACGGGACGGGACACCGGTGTATTGCTCGGAAGCTACGTATTATACTTACGGCTCTCTCTCTCTCTCTCTCTCTCTCTCTCTCTCTCTCTCTCTCTCTCTCTCTCTCTCGGCTGCTACCGTCGTTGCTGCTGATACGCCGCAAAGCAGAGGAACAAGAATCGCCGGACAGGAACAGGAACGGCTAGAGGCGCAAAAAAGAGCGGCGCGTGCGAGATAATAATGACTTGCAGGACTTGTACACGTCGGACAGATAAGCGAAAGGAAAATAGATATAGGCGCGCAAACAAACTCGTGTACCGTCGTCATCACTGACAGTCTGCCTTCGACTGCAGTCTTCGAGGGTTGATGCTCCTCCGCGAGTTTGACTTTGAAAAAAATCCGTGACTTATTTGCTCGGTCGGTCGGTCGGTCGGTCGGTCGTGAACGGTTGACGCAACGTGTGTGTGTGCGCGGCAATACTTCATTCATCGCGGAGCCCGATGAGGATGGGCCCGGGGCGCGAAGACTGCACGAGGGTGTGCGAACTTTGGTGTCAAAATCTGAGATGGATTTTCTGGGGACGGCGAGGTGGACGGAGATCCGAGCGGAGATCGCTTCCTAAGCAGAATAAGAGATTTCGACAGGTATGCCGTTATGTGCGCGCCGAGTTCAGTTCGGGTTATATGGTTCTCCGCACTCTCTTTCTTTCTTTTTCTCTCTCTTTTTATTTCTCTCTTTTTCGTTTGGTCTTTCTCGAGAGCGCGCGCGCCTTCGACTTCTTTGGAAAATTGAATTGACGTGCAAAACGGAGCGTGCAAATCATTACTTGAGTGTCCGCGAACTGTGTTAATATTAAAAGCATACATATTTCTTCTTTTTTTTTATATAAACCTAATCATAAGAATAAATTGATTTTTGAATCCCTTGGTTTTTTTTGCTTCTGAAAATATAAAAACTATTTATACATATTTTGTCTTTAAATCACTGCGAAATAAATAATGGAAGAAAAGTAGCGGTAATGGTCTTGTGTATCTTGGTATTTTTCATCCTATAAATAAAGACTCGAGAGCAGCGTAAACTCGCGAAACAAAACAAGATCCAAGCTCATAATATTTACGTTAGCAAGTGTAGACTAAAAAAATATTCGATAATACGAGAAAGCAGAGCTCTTTGAAACATCGAAACTTATCGCACTCGCACGAACATAATCAAACAGAGAATTCTGCTATGCGAGAAGTGCTCCGATCTAGAAAATAAACGCGCTCGATAAAAACGAGGGGAAAAAGAAAAAAAACGGGAAGAAGCAAGCACGATAACGCCAAGTCGAGCAGCGGGAGAAAAAAAGCACACACTACACACGGAGCCATTGACTTTCGCTGCGCCAA
Organism: Megastigmus dorsalis; assembly: GCA_900490025.1. Classification (NCBI taxonomy): domain Eukaryota; kingdom Metazoa; phylum Arthropoda; class Insecta; order Hymenoptera; family Megastigmidae; genus Megastigmus; species Megastigmus dorsalis. Next base: position 53,063 of record UELU01136899.1, read on the forward strand.
CTGGTATACGCACACGCTCCTCTTGGCACGTGACCACACACGCCGCTCGGCAACACCAGCAGCAGCAGCAGCAACTATATACGGTATACACACGCGTGGCGGGACATCAATTTTCATCCTGCAGAGCGGCACCGCGTGCGCATATATAAATACACGCTCGCTACGAAGAGATTTGGCGCGTGGTCAAGAGACACGGCTGCTACAAATGTCCGGTGTATTCCGATGTATTCCGCGAATCAGTTCTCGTGGTGACAAGGGAGAGAGAGAGAGAGAAAGTGCATCGCTCTGACCGCGACGTTCGTTGAACGCGGGTGGGGGCAACCAGACACGATACGGGACTGCGGTATAGGTATAGGCGCGTCGCCGCCCGATCTTTCGGCGATTTCTATTTCGAAAACTGGGCTACGGTGCATTGACCGCGCCGGGCGCCGTCGCCGCCGCCGTCGACCGGACGCAGCTATACCGCTCCTCGAGAGCAGCTCGCTCGCGATTTTCGAGCGTCTCGTGCATGGGTAGCTGCGGCTATGCCTTGCTCGGATGCCCGACTCCCCTATATAATAGGATCGACCTCTAATTAAGTCGCATTCTAATTTCGACTCTCCGCACCGTCTATTTTAACGACTGTAGTCCCGCGTTACCTCTGAAATTCGCTCCCCAAACTTTGCGGCTGTAACACTGAATAGCAGAACCTTTCAGTGAATCGGACTCCTTGGACAATACGTTGCGAACATTGAAATATCGTTTCAGTCATAACTAATCGACTGTCGACTGATCATCCATCTTCTATAAAGCAATGTTTTCACTCTGCATGCTTTCACAAAAAGCCTACAGCGAACTTTTGACTATAGAGAAGTATAATTTTTCAGAGAGGAGGGAGATATTAATTTTGCAATTGGTCACAGAGCGGCGAGCAAGGAATTCTCAAACTTTGGCATCGTATACGCCGCTTTCATTCAGTCGTACATTTTTTGCACGCAATCGCGTACGTATATAACTGTGTAATACACATGTTCGCGATGGGTATTACATATATATATATATATATATGTGCTGATGTAACGTCGAGCATATATTACGCATACAAATTGCGCGCGCGTACACGGGACAAGACAATATGTGTATGTATTATACGGGTATTCCGAGCCGAGAGGCTGAGATAAAATGAAAAAGAAAAAGAAAAAGAAGCGGAGAAAGAGAGGTAACTGTCGGAATGAGATTAATCTAAAAGGAATGAAAATAAAGAGGAAAAAGAATGCCGTCGAGCGGCATCGGCCGCCAGCTGGATATATATTATAATGAGGCGTCTCTCGCAGAGGAGCTCAAAAAGAACGTCAACCTATCGGTCGGATATTACGACACGACAGAGACAGAGACAGTGAGAGAGAGAGAGAGAGAGAGAGAGAGAGAGAGGGGAACGGGACAAATTTTCTTAACAGGACAATTTGTCGTGCTTAATGTCGGACAGAGCTGAGCTCGAAATTCAGTCTGCTCGCGGTCCGTCGCAGTCGTCTTCGTCGTCGTCATCGTCGAGGATCGGTACTGCAGGGACATCACGAGCGAGCTCGAGCCGTTTTGAGAGCTGCATCAGCGCTCGGCCTCGACTTGAAGCAGCGCAGCGATCGACTTATTCATGGGCTTCTCCCTCTCTCAAAGGCTCGCTCGCTTACTCGCTTCCGAGTAGTCTAGCTTATAAGAGAGAAACCTGTCTGACTCACGAGCTCTCTTAATTCGAGTCCGCGGATCACCTGCATCGGCTAGTCGAGCCAGTGCAGCCGGCAGGTGCTCTTCGTGTCTCTCGCTTCTTATTTCCTGCATCCTCTGCGTAAAAGCAAGAGGTAGAAGAGAGAGAGAGAGAGAGAGAGAGAGAGTCAGTCGCTGCTCTTGGAGTAAGTCGTTGCTCGCTCGCACAAGACACTACTTCTCGTGAGAGACACGAGGCTCTCTCAGCTCTATGTATAGCATCGCCGCTCTCGCACACACGCACGCTCGAGCGGAAATCTTTAATTCGCACAAAAAACCACTTCCCCCCGCATCTCTCTCTCTCTCTCTCTCACTCGCTCCGATCCCAGCCATAACTACTGGCACTACTATACATATACACACTTACACTGTTCGGCTGCACGTCTCGGTAATCTAATTTGCGCCCCGCGCGACTTGCTTAGCCGCGCGATTTCGTCATTATCCCCGATAGTTCAGCTCTGCAGGCTAATTGAATATATGTAGCATTGCGGATTCTATATGTAGAGCCGAGGCTCCTTGCAAATCTCCCTCATTTTGCGCGAAATACTATATACTTAGATCGCGATTGCGCAGATTTTATTGATTTAAGGCGGTGCGCTCGTTGATTTTTCTCCTCGCACTCGGTAAACTCCTCGCTTCTCGCGTCTGTCTATGCGGTGTTTGACGAATCAAGAAGTGGAATCGCGAGCAGCGGTCGAGAATGAGAGGGTAAATAAAAAGGAAGCGCAAAAAGATGATCGAGGAAGAGCTGACGGTGAATCGGCAGTCACTCTGGCGGCGAGTGCAGAGCGGGGCGGGAGGCGGGGGGATTCGCGACGGCGGAATTTGCATAAAGTGCGCGCAGTCGCCCGTGAAATGCCTTTAAATTTCGCCGAGCAGAGACGCGAGCCCGAGTGCACGCAGGCCTTTTCGCCCCAGACATCCGGTCTGCGAGCTCTCGACTGCGCTACACGCGCATGTATTTTTCTAACTTATCCCTCGCTTCCCCCTCCCCCTCTTCCACCTCTGCTTCCTTTTCTCTTCCCGCAGCAGCCCAGAGCTCTCCCCTCGACCAGTTTTTGGCGCTCCGCGACTGACTACGCGGCGGAGCGTCTGCAAGAAGCAGAGAGAGAGAGGAAAGAAGCGAATCGTAATTGCCTCCCGAAACGTAGCCCTTGGAGGCAGCAGCTCGGCTATTGTTGAACCGCGAGCTTCGCGATTACGTTTCTGATCTCCTGGCGGCGACTTGACCGAGAGAAGAAAAAATTTACTACCGCGTGCTTGCTTCTATACACGTGCGTGCGTCTGCGATTTCGGTGCGCAGCTTTGCAATGAATTCCGCGTACGAAAAGCGGACTAAATATATATATATATATACATACAAATATCGGTGTACTTTGAAGAAGAAAAGGTTACGTCACTGCGTGCTGTAATTTGGCTCGCGCGCGCACAGCTCTCCGAAAATTACACGCTTTTTTCGCTCCGACCGAATTATTGTTATTTCCGTGATTGCAGTCCCTCGTGCTCGGGCGCCTCTCTGACAAAGCTTATACATCTCCGATTGCAATTATTCTGCATGAAGTTTCATCCGTACCACTTTGCCTGCATGTGCGGAGAGAGAGAGAGAGAGAGAGAGAGAAACGCTGCTCTCCGATGTGTTAGCATAAAAGTAGACCCACTGCGATCGGCGGTATGCAGGTATACACGCGCGGCGCGGGCACGCGAAAAATAAACAAACGGCTCGGCAGTACTTTCACGCGTCGAACTTGCACACGTGCGTGAGCTGCATATAGCTTTGAGGCAGCAGCAGCAGCCGCAGACTTGCAAGCAAAACAAGCCAAGCGAGAAGAGCGAGAGAAAGAGACGGAACGGCGAGAGAGAGAAAGAGAGAGAGAAAAGTCTGGTTTCGTTGCATGATAAAATCGAATTTGTCTCCGGGGAATTAGCGCGCGCAGAAATATATAACGAATGCAAATCCTCGCCTCTGCTCTCGTCCGGACGCGCGCATCCAATGCATATATGTATTTAGATTCTCGCGATTAGTTTCGGGGCCGAGGCGACGGCGGCGGCGGCGACAAAACAGGAAGAACCAAAACGAACCAACTGCACCAAGTGTGTGCGTGTGTGTGTGTGTGTGTGTGTGTCTGCGTACAAAGCTCATAACGCGCGGACAGGGTCGCAAATTAAATTGTCCGTCGAAGGGTATATCATCGAGAACGTTTCTCTATACACTCGCCATTCGTGCAGGCTTTTTAAGGGCCGGCAAAGAGGGAGAGTGAGAGCGGGAGAAGTGAGCGCATACGCGAGCCCTCGAGACGTCCTGGTTTATTCGGGCGAGAGCGAAATGCGTAGAACGGACAGAGAGAGTGAGAGAGAGAGAGAGAAAAAGAAGAGGGAGAAGCCGAGCCCCGAGCCATGCACGGGCGATCTCGGGTAAAGCTGGCTTCTGCAGACCGCGCCCGAAAAGCTGATAGCTGGAGATCATTTTTTCTTTATTATATTCGCAGCTTGTTTGCGAGAGAGCTGCTGGCGCTGCTGGTGGTGGTACTGCTACCGCGCGAGGATCGCCACGATGTACAATGGACGGCACGGCAGCCTAACGAGCTCCGTAAAAAGCTGAACTCTGGGCGTGAAGATGTGGCTTGTCAACATGCTGTCCGCTGTATATACACGCCTGTGCCGCGCTCCTCTCGCTTTTATTACAATATTTTAATAAAAACTGACGCTTCTTTTAATTTTATGCGGCTATTTGCGAGATGCGCGAGGGCCTGTCCCAGGTGTACTTTTCGACACCGTCTCGTTATCCACGAAAACTCGAGCGATATATTATTATGACGCTCGTTCTCGAGGATGAAATCAAAGGCACTGCGCAATACAGCTAAATGACACGCTTATCGCAATGATTAACAAATCGAGTTTTAAGTGTACAACGTCGTTATTCTCACCTAAATAACGGATCATTAATTTAATGGCCGCTCCGCAAACACGTCGACGATTGTAACAAGGAAATTATTGAATCAATCTATAAAAAGGAATAAGGTTACAGCGGGCCATTAAGAATGTACGAATAAAGGAAATTGATCGAAATCGATCTGAATCTTCGTTCGGGCGTCACTGAGACAAACGACACAACGGCCGGAAATATGTGGCGGAACAAAGTGGCAGAATTAAGGATAAGTTAGCGTTGAGACAGACGATTGGGTTATTGCAGCCGTGTTCATATGGCCCCACATAACGCACGATTTATATTTGCAAGCGCATGCTCGCGTATTACACAGCTGGTTTATAGCGCGTTTTGCCGCGCTTATAGCGCAGCAGCTCCAGCGGCCAATGCATGTAAAATCAAAAGCGGATGCGATGTACGCTCTGCTCTGGCGAAACTATGAACGCGGAGAAGAGAGGGGAATATGCGGGGACGACTGTTATAAAGCGTACCTGTCGCGGCTGATCGAGCCAATGTTTTGCCGCGCGCGAAGCCCGCGATATATAAGCTCCCATTGGAATTATGATATAAAGCTAATTGCTCGTCGGCTTAATAAAAGCGGGCCGGCTCCTTGCGACCCCATAGCCAATCGCATCAATCCTTTCCAATGTAAATTGCGTCCTTGGACTGTGCATTCCGCTCAAAAGAGCGAGACAGAGAGAAAGAGAGAGAGAGAAAAAAGAATTGTACCTACACGACGCGGAGAGGCAACTGTTGGCATTGGTGCGAGAAGGCGGAGAACTCGCGGAATGTTAATCACGCGCCCGCGTGGTTCGACAAAAATCAACCGACTGAATTATTTCAGTTGTGGAGGAGAAAAAAGAGTGCAGAATGGAGATCGAGTCGGATTGCGATGCTCGGACGTAATTTTGCCGGCTGCTGTTCGATCGGACAGCTATAAGACAGATCGGTCCGCGGTACAAACCTGCAGTATATATATGCACACGGGACGAGAGATAGACCCAAACGAGAATTGAAGGAGAGGAGGAGACTCGCGCGCCCTATGAATTCGTAACTGCACTGCAGTCAACCAACCATGGCCCCGCGTCGAGTGGGGGAAGCTGAAGAAGAAGAATAATGTACCATGCCCGAGAATGACGGAGCTTATTCCGGTACTCCTCCCACGACCCACGAGCTCGCGGACTCAGTCTGCATGGAGCAGCAGGAGTAAAACATCAATTTCCCATTGATGCATTTGTTTTAAGCTTTTTATCCCCTTAAAATTGGGTATAGAATTTCAAGTCGATAACCATGATCGACTGAGAATACCTAAAACCAGTTTTTGTCAAAGTTCATGCATATGTTATATATCTTGATTTGTTTGTTTAATAAATGAATCATTAAATCATGACACGGCAGCTAATATCTGTTTTGAAAATAAAAGAAAAAATAAGAATTGCAAAAAGAACGTCGGCATTGTTTGCGCGGCAGCAGCGCGTCGAAACGCGCAGTCGTTTACGCAATAGCGAACAATCGTTCGGTCGCGTATATATGTGTATGCATCGCGGCACGATATACAACAGGTGGGGGAAGAGTATCCTAGTGTCTTTTTCTCCACGCTTCGTTAACGATTTCCATGGTAGCTCGCTCGCTCGTTCGCTCGCGCGCCAACACGTAACTCCCCAAGAATTCGCGCGCTCGTGTATGATGCCGCTGAGGCCACTAAATAGCGACGGAGCTCCGAGAGGGACTCAATATTTGCCTTCTCTCCACAATAATTCGCAATATTTCGTTCCCGAGCTCTCGGCACGCGCGCATATACTATACAGCCCTCTACACTTTACTTAGCCGGCTTGTTTTGTCGATCCATTCTGCATAATAATAGTGTCACGCTTTGAGAAACTCATTTTACCTATCCATTAGCTCACGATATCTCCATTATGCACCGAAAATTCTTTTCTACGATAGCTCGGGGTATAAGGCTCGGGATATGTGCGAAATGCCATAATACTACTTTAGCGATTTTATCGCGTAGCTCTGCAAGTGCATTTGTCGAATATTCGGAAATATGCAAGTGCGCAGGTTTCGAGATAGTCTCGCCGATGCGGGTGTTAAGTCCGTAATTTGCGACAAGTCGTAAAATCCTACGCATCGCGCAGTAGTAATTAAGTCGTCGTTATGCATGCGCAACGCTTCCTCGAGCCGACTGAATTATTTTTGTTTTTCTACTTTTTAGAAATCAATAGTTTGCAATGTCCGTTATTGAAGAAACCCAGAAAATACTGTGTGCTTTTTTACAAAAATATTTAATATTCTCGAAATACGGTTCTGCATTGCGAAGAGCCTCCTTCTACAGATAAGAATGATTCTTTGATTCGTGCAACCGCATGATGCTTCTTTCCTATCAAAGACATTGTTAGTTTAGTACCGGTTCAATTAGACTGAAATTGAGCGAGTACTAAATTTCAAGTAATGAACCTTTTAGGATTTTATTACTTACAAAGAACACCTCAATGCTCGGCACACGCGCGCTGTGCTTAAAGTATAAATTTGGTACTTAATATCTACCTTAAACTTGGAGCTATCCGCGTCGGGAGATTATTGATTTATGAATTATGCGAACTTAATTGATAATTAAGGGCGTAATGAAAGGCCGAGATTAAAATATACCGTAACTAGTAAAATACCGGCTGATTATAATCTCGGTAGTACTGTGATTTTGTTGTGCACTGCACTCGCAGAGAGGCTTTCCTCAAAATGCGAAGAGCTAGTAAAGTGGGATTTTTTACGACACCATGACATTTATACAGAGTTCCGCGGTACAACGTCCTCGTAAAAGCACTTTACCGTCGTTACGAAATCACACGTTTAACCATCATTACAAAATCGCACCTTGCAATTCCACGCAGTTTCATGCCGTAATAATCCATTTCATTTCATTCCAAATGTATATACACGCGCGCTTGCGAAAAATCCTCTTTCTCTTATCCCAACTAATTCTCGATACTTTTTTGAGCATCAACAAAAACTTCTCTCTCTCTCTCTCTCTCTCTCTCTCTCTCTCTCGCACCTTAATTGCGAGCTTGATTTTTCATTCCTTCTTCGAATTTGTTCGCCGCTTTAACGACTGTCGCTAGAAAACATTCCGCAGCTCGTGTTCCGCTTTAACGGTGCGGCTGACATACATTTTTGATGAGTAAAAACTGCAATTAAACTTAATTTCTACAATTTTATTTAATGCACTTAATCTGTGCTGCGTATTCACTTACTATTATTATTGTAATAGAAACGAAAATTTTCCTCTCTCCTGCAGCTACGTCCAAATTGTGCAAAAGCTGAATCAGCTCGTCTCGAGTGCGTCACGCGACACGTGATCCGACTAATGCGACTAACGCGCCTAATGGTGGCGTGTAGACATATCGATGTCGGTACGGCTGTATTGGAAATAAAAGAGGAGAGTCGCTGCTGCAGCGGTGCACACTGCAGTGTGGAGGAGACGTAGAGCTGGGGCACTCCCATTCGCCAAATTCTTTCCTTTCATCACGCCTCAGCCCCGACGCTCGCTGCTGCGCCTTCGCGCGACTATTGTGTTTGCGAGACTTTCTTTGCAGGGATTCCTGGCAAAACTGAACTCGCGCCGAGTTGAAATTCAGCTTCCAACCGTTCTGCGCGCACTTGTACTTGCTCAGCATTGTAAAACTCGACTTTGATAACTCAATCGTTCATTAAATTCGGTACATCGAAGCAGATGCCCATTTCCGTGGGATTTTGTTTTTCGATAATTCCAATTGGCCTGCACAGGTCTTAAATGCAGGCCGCCGCTTTAGCCACGAGATTGTCCCTTAATAGCAGAGGTGAAGTGCTGGAGAACCGGTGAATAAATTGCGAATATCTGTGTCGAAAAATCCTGGCATATTTATCTTGAGCGTTGTAATTACGCTTTGGCTTTCGGATCCCGGAAAAGTCTCGCGCCTCGCCAAAGCTGCATCAGCTCGCACAGCTTTACAGCTGTTGGTAATTCTGTAATCGGCGATAAAGCTGCTGCTGCTGCTGCTGCTGCTGCTGCTGTGTTGCTACTACGTCAAGCAATTATAATGACATCAAAATTACCTCCTTACCTCCTTTTCCCGAAGCCCAATTCCTCAAAGACGCGCGCGTATAATAATTCCGTATAGCTGTTTCCCGGACGCGAGCTGCGCGACATCCAGCCGAGGCGGAGAAAACATCGGCCGGATCGTCGCGGAGAAAAAGAAATGTCGAAAGCGTATAATAAATGCCAGGTAGCGTAGCAGCAGCTCTTTAGCCGGACTTCCTGCGCGAGCTGACTTACCTGTGCCGCGACGTACTCAATAAGGTGCGCGCGCCTCTAAGTGGCCTTTAAATGAAACTATTACATGCGCTGAGCCGCGGATCTCGCTGGATGGCACTGCAGGTGAATGGAATGAGACTCCACGACACACACACACACACACACGCGCGTAGTTGCAGCTTGTCGACGTGGAAAAATGCATCGGTCGAGAACTGCTCTCCGGACCAATATTATAGTTATTATTATTGGCTGCGCGCGTACGCGAGTGCACATGCATTAGCCAAACGCTGTGCCAATAGAATCATGTTGGAGAGATAGAGAGAGGATATTAAAGGTAAAAGCGCGATCAGGACTACACTGTGTATAAACGAGGCTATCGATACGCGGAGCCTCTTGATTATAATTATAATTTGCGCAACCGCGTAATGGCTTTGGAAAATCGAACGATCAATCGCGAGCGGCGAGAGCTCGGGAATCGAAAGCAACAATCGGATAATAACGGATGCGAAATGAGAAAGAAAAACCGAATGCGCGAGATGCAGTGTTTAGCCGATTGCGCTGCATATAGGATAGTTCGCTTGAGTGATACAACTCATCTACGCTATAAGAGTCGACAGCAGGTAAAAGGTAAGGTTTTCGTAGTAAATAACCGCGCTTTCATCCATATTCACGTATAGCTGTATATACACGCGTCGGGTGTCAGCTCCGACACGACTCTCTCATGCATATGTTAAACGCGGGCTCGTGAATGTAAATACAGAGAGAGAGAGAGACAGAGAGAGAGAGAGAGAGAGAGCTGCGAGCAGCTATTGGATCTTGCACTGCGCACACACAAATGCACCAGCGCTGCACAAATGGAGAATCTAAGTCAAGGCTCATTGTCATATCGCACAGCGGCGGCGACTCCCTCTCTCTCTCTCTCTTCCTTCATCGATGATATACAGCCTGCGAGCACTAAATCCCGAGAGCTGTTTTTCCAGCGCGAGAGCCAATGATCGCGGCGGCGAGTAAGGTGTCGAGAAAACGCCGTGCAGCAGCAGCAGCAGCCGCCGCGGGACTTTATCGCGCGGGGGCACCTTGAATTACGTGCGCCTAGGCATTCCGAGGGCGGACGACGGGATACGGCGGTAAATTATAATGTCTCTGTGTGACTGCAGTTCCTCGTGCGCGCCGTCGACTCCTCTTCCTCCTCCTCCGATGCTTTCACCTATGAAATATATGCTTTTTTGGACGAACCGTGGACTTTGTTTTATTTCTTTCTAGACTCTGCCGGATGCTGTGGGTATTCAAAGCTTGTGAGGATTTTATTGCGATGTAGAGCTGCTTGAATTTTAATTTGGCAAGCAAAGAGCAGACTTGACTGACGTTACTGATGGAATTGTACAAACGGCATATAATACGAAAAAATTCAATTAAATAAAATGACACGAGCTCGGGCGTACGAAACCAGTAGGACGGTCAAGAAACAATTTATACAAGCCTTGTCAACTGTCTTTCTTTTTAAACTCGAACGCACACACGCGCCCATTGCTTTATACAAATTCAACTCCACGCACCTGTTTGGCAAATCGAAATTCCCGAGCGATCCGGGGTGTTTTTTTTCTTTTCGACACACACCTACTGTCAGTCGAAAAACGTGAAAAATTATATAATGCAAAAAAGCGCGCCAAATAATCAAATGTTTTACAACGGCTGGAGGATCGTAAATCGATTGTGCTGCATATTATATGTACGCGAGCTGTACAAACGAAGGAGAGAGGAGCATGCAGAAGAGGAAAAGAGCAAAGAAATAATTCCGCTCGCGAGCGGAACCCTCGTCATCAGTGGAGGACGACGCTCATAACTCCGAGTTGGTATATTTAAGCGTGTGCAGGCCGCTCCGCGATAAAGAAGTATCTCCTCTCTCTATCTCTTCACCTTTGGGCGAATGAAGTTGTCCCTTATGGCTCGAGCGGCGGCGGTCCCTTGGCAGTCGATTATACCCAAAAGTATACTCGCGTTGCCTTCAAAAATTATTTACTGTACAGTCTCTCGCTTCTCTCTTCTCCTCGCTCTTCTCCTCGCTCTTCTCGCTCTTCTCCTCTCTCCTCCTCTATCTGCGATGCGGTCGCGCAGGAATTATAAGATTTGTTAAGCGACGTTAATAACGGTAGGCGGACCCCGCATTCTTTCTCTCTTCCTCCTTGGCTCGCTCTCTCTACTTCGTCTTCGTTTTGCGTTTATGCCCGACGCAAGATCGTGGTTAGAATACCGAGATCCTAGATAGACGAGCGTATAATAGTGAAAAAAGAGCCAGGGAGAGAGAAAGGGAGAGAGAAAGAGGGAATACGCGACACTTTCGAGAGATTGCCTATTAGCCGAACGCGGCTGGTTTCTCGCCTCTCTCGCCTCTCTCGCGCCGTTTATATAAAGTAGCGCTCGGGTAATGTAGCGTATACCGCGCATAATATATATACACGTGAATTTTTGAGGAGATCGTATATATAATATATATATTGCAAAAGAACGGTTACGCAACAAGATTCTCGTTATTATTAAGTAGCGCGTCGTAAATCAGCTGCTGGCTTTTTTCGCTCGGTCTAATTGAAATTGACACTTTGGATTCCCTACACTTGGCTCTATTTTCATTTATATGTATATATATATATATTTATATTTATAGTCGGCCGCGCGGTAATGTAACTGCGCGAGGACGAGGTAATGCAGGAAGACAGCTGCAGCAGCGGCGGCGGTTAGTAGCGCTCGAAGCGTTAATCCTGCATTTGTACAGCGAAATGAAAAGGAACAACTGTTACAAGGCATCGCTGCAGATAGATTGTCACGCCAAAAATCACACGGGGGACTTTGTTAATTCTTGATTTACGGCCCTCGGAGCGGCGCGAGTCCCCCGAAACAAGATCGCCGAGGCGAAAATAACTGATTTACAGCTGCAGCAGCAGCAGCCACCGCCCGGATGGCCGAGGCTCGGATCTTTTTTCCGCGAGGCATAAATTCGCCTTTCTCGAAAGGCCCCTTCCTCGCGTTTCTTTTTTCATATTTCGCTCCGGCTCTTCGGTTTCGGCCGCGAGACTCCATACATGCGTGGGTGAACGCTCCTTGCCTGTCATTATTATCACCGGTATACACTGCATATATAAATATATGTAAGTGTATAAGACGTACTACGCCGCGGGTGACATTACGAATTTCACGCGACCGACCGAGCGAACGCCGTCTGCAGGTGTGACAGAGGAGTGAGCGAAGTGATCTTCATTTTTAATCGTCGCTTTCGTCCTTTGCTTCGTCCTCTCTTCTCTTTTCATCACGAATTCCGAGAGGCTGAGGAGACGGAGACAGACACAGAGAGACAGAGAGAGAGAGAGAGAGAGAGAGAATTGAGCGTAATATAATTCCGCTCTCTCGCGTGTGACGTTATTCTCAATGACTTGTACATAATATTATTCATGGCTTTTGTCGTTTGCATTTGTAAAATACGTTCGTGATAAAATGAAAATTATACTTCTTCCGTTAAGCGACACCCGCAAACACACGGAGACGCGCGCTCCTTTTCGGTTATAACGTGTACACCCAACACACGCGAGCTCTCCGTGTCTTGACTCTTGCTCGTCGTCGTCGTCGTCGGCAGCAGCGGCGTCGGCGGCGGCGGTGGCGGGAGAATCGCGCATGAATGCGCAGTTATGGTACTGTTAGGAATAATGAACATTTTTTAGCTCGGCTACGTTCGAGATACGCTGCTTGCATGCGTATATATATATATATATATATGTACATATTATAGATAGGCGTGTGTGCATGTGTGCGTGTTGTTGAGAAATGGCAATGGACGCCGACGCGCCGACAGGATGCACATGCGCATGCGACAGCCATTGTTGTCTATATATATGTATATATGTGTGTGTGTG
>UELU01136903.1:0-14148 GCA_900490025.1 Megastigmus dorsalis
AGAGAGAGGGAGAGAGAGAGAGAGAGGAATGGGAAGGAGTGTAAAGAGAGAGGAAAATAATAATAAATAATATTATGTATATCTATGTACATATATATAGCGAAAGAGAGAGGAGAGAGAGAGAAAAATAAGAGGGGTAAGAAAGAGAGAAGAAGAGAAAAGTGATAAAAAATGAAATTATATATGTACATACGTATATGTGTACTATAGAGTTTTTTAATTTTATAATGGACATGTACGTACGTACGCTTCTTTACCCACTTTGATAGCCCATAAAAATAAAATGAATAAAAAATGAATGACAGCAAGTACATCAAATCAAGTGTTGATATAATGCGATTCCAATTATTGATAAAAAGAAAATATCTTGCAATATTTTTTACAGTATTTAGGGGATTTTTACAGAAACACTCACATAACACATCACGCAAATTAGACTCCCGGTCCCTTTACATATTTCTAACAATAGTTCACATACTTTTGATTGGGAGAATACAATCATTTTAGTTCGTGAACCTAATTATAAAAAACGGCTTATTTCTGAAATGTTGCATATTAACATGGTTAATGATACCATAAATAGAGTAGAGGATGTTCAATTTTTAAATCGCCAATACAGGAAGCTAAATAAACTGTTGATAAATAAATGTATTTGCTTAGTTAAGAAAGTTTGTATACATTGCGAATTCACTACGTAAATTGACGCTGCGGTTGATGTTATTGTTTTTATTTTACTGTAACGTGTGTTTTGTGTTCAATAAAAATAGCCTGAAGATGCCGACAACCCATACCGGCGAAACGTTGCAATAATTTTGCATATATGTGAAAAAAGTTATTGTTTTTCCATCCTTGACCCTCAAGATCGTATTTAATTGTTCTTTATCATTTTATCTTATCTTTGTAAGCTTTCTAGCTATCGGAACATCCGGCTACTTTCGAAAGGTCCTGCATACTGGCCCACAGCATCACCCATCTAAATCCCTAGTTGCATTTATATGGGAATTCAAACCCTATGAGACAAAATTAAATGTAAAGTAATGAATCCAATTCTTATTTACTCGGCCTACTGTCCCTTTTAATTTGTTTGTAGCAGCGATACTGCACTAGATTTCGCTTATTATCAATCAATAGCTAGATTTTCAGTACTCAGCAAAGTATTTACTTTTCAAACTTTTCATACATTTCTAGTCTTACATTTGTACAAGAGAGCAGAGTGGTCTAACGGAAATATGTACCGTCAATAAATGATGGAGTAAAGCAGTATTCTGCACGATTAGTACTTACAAGGGCGACCCCGAAAAAAATTCATAAATCGAAAAATATATCAATTCCTTGTTTCGGTACAAAATATTATTGCACACGGTGTTGTGTAATATTTACGATTTTTGCAACCTTTAAATTGGTTATAATTATTATAACAAATTTTCAATACAAAATCAAGAGGTGTGGCAGCGCGTTCGATGGCAAGTATGAGAACTACAGGGCGCAGACCAGAATCCTATTGTACTTTGAATTTGTTTTTTAACCTCAAAAAATTATCATCCGTTTCTATTAATGTATACATTACATTGGCTTTGTGCAGAGATTAATATATACCTATTCAAATTAACTTTATGGAGAAAAAGTTTCATTTGCAGCGATTGCCTCGTTTTTGAATTATCGCGAATGCAATGTTTTGATGGTCCCATCTCTTTTCATTTAGATTTCTCCCGACGTTATATGAGGCGTTTCACGTCAACTCTCCAAGCGCGGCGCGGGAGCGCTTCATCGAGCTGTATTCAACTCATGTTTAAAGGACTAAAATGCACCTAGAAATTATCATAATGAAGTGATTTCGATGTATTTGTCCTCAGCTTTCCGATGGTCTTCTCAGATTTGTTAAATTTGCTTAATTTGACCTTGAAAAAATATAAAATGTGCTTTATCTCAAAAAATGCATTTTTAATATTTTTTTTGACCTGCTAGATCGAAAGAGGAGGGAATTTTACGTCGATATAGCTATTTTCTGGAAAGGGTTTTTTTGATTTTTTCGAGATATCATTCAACAAACGCAAGGCGTGCAAATGCGTTGTCATTTATTTATTCATTGGCTTTCGTAATCATAAATTATATTAAATAAATTATATTTTCTTTTATTTATGCAAATGTATTTTTGTTTATTGATTTGTTTATTTAATAATTATTTTTTTTCTCATTATATGAATATTAAAAAAAAATAGAAATGTTTCAGGATTGTTTCATAAAATAATCAACATGTTCAGGAAAAATTTAATTATGAAACCACCGATATGTGGCTTGTACTGAAATTCCGATGCTCGAAAGTAATTATGCAAGATTTGTTTATATGTATACGATTGATATGCAACATTGATGTATGCACTTTTTCGTCTTAACGAACTAACTGTGCCTTTGCGATTCATCTTTGAATGATCTGTCTTTTTCAAGACAAACTTACTGCAATTGATCTTTCATTTATCTGCCTTTTTTAAGACAAGTATGGGTTTTTTGAAAAGTGTCAATCCTTTAGGAAAGGATAAACACTGTAAAGAATTGACTGAATTCCCAAAATCATTACAAGAATCATTTCCATCAATACCAGATGGAGCACAAGTTTGTGTTTCATGCAAAACTTTACTGTATAAGAAACGTAAATCGAATGAATCTTCTCCAACACCAAAAAAAAATTAAATTGAATTGTGATGATGAAGATCATATAGCTGCCATGGCAGTAGTTGAAAATTAAAAAAAAAAGCTTTCTCAAACAAAATTAAAAGAAGAAAGAATTTTGTTACTTTCGCTCGCTCCAACATTTTGGTCACGTACAAATTTAATGGAAAAATTAGGTTTTACAGAATGGGAAGCAAGACAAATTCTAAAGACAGATATAGATAAAAGTATTTTATCTGTACCATTGAAAAATAAAGGAAAAGAGCTTCCTAATGAAACTAAAAATTTGGTAAAAAACTTTTATGAACGTGACGACATCAGTAAATTATTGCCTGGAATGGAAGATTTTATTTCAATAAAACAAGTTACTGGTGAACGATTACTCGTTCAAAAGAGAATGCTTCTCGGTAATTTGAATGAAATTTATATTTTATTTACGACTGGTCGAGTGCCTTGTGTTTGTTGAATGATATCTCGATAAAATCAAAAAACCCCTTTCCAGAAAATAGCTATATCGACGTAAAATTTCCTCCTCTTTCGATCTAGCAGGTAAAAAAAAATATAACAATGCATTTTAGCCCTTTAAACATGAACTGAAAACAGCACGATTAAGCGCTCCCGCGCCGCTATTGGAGAGTTGTCGTGAAACGCCTCATGAGGCGTTACGCGCTACACCTCCCAGGTCGGTAATCGGGCGCCCAAAACCTCACCTTTTGAACGCGTTCCGACGGTATGAAAATGCATCTATCGATAAAACTTCGTATACATTTGCGATGTATTTTTTCCTCAGCTTTCTTGTAGTGGTATTTGTAACATTTGTTTTTAATAATTCTGGATGAACCTAGTATACAGAGGTATATAAAATAATCCCTTCAAGATCCATTACGTGATCGTGGAGGGGCCTATTAAATATAAGTTTGTCAAATAGCCTCTTTCTGCAAGTTGAGAAAGTATTGCGCTTTTTCAACAATCGAGATAACCGTATCTGAGTTTTTCACGGACAAAGTTGAAAAGTAATACACTTTTCCACTGAATTCCGTGGAAAGAGAGCAAGCCAACGTCTGTCTACTTCCATTAAGCGGTAGTAGATAGAGAGACATCTTATAGTATTTAAGTGTTAATTATATTAAGATCCTGATTGAGTTTCTCTTAGCAAGTTAAAGAAGCATTGCGCTTCTTTAACGAACCTGCTTACACTTATCGTAAGCTCTCCAGTTAGGTGGATTGACATTGCAACATCCATCGAACCTGGAAGGGTGAGAGGCTAAGACTTTTTATGCTGTTCATTACGCAATAGCATAAAAAGTTAAGCAACTCGATTTTCCTTGTCTGACCCATCCCATCCTCAATCGACTGGGTTTAGTACTCGCTCTGCCGTAAAAAAGTCAATCCGCGCTTGCTTACGCTCAGAGTGAGGAAAGCTTACTCATCATTTTCCGGCTTTTCTATTCTCTATATCAATTGAATGATATCTCGATAAAAATTAAAAAACCCCTCTCCAGAAAATAGCTAGAACGACGTAAAATTTACTCCTCTTTCGATCTAGCAGGTGAAAAAAAATATTAAAAATGCATTTTTTGAGATACAGTACATTTTATATTTTTTCAAGGTCAAATTAAGTAAATTTAACAAATCTGAGAAGACCATCGGAAAGCTGAGGAAACAATACATCGAAATCACTTCGTTATGATAATTTCTAGGTGCATTTTAGCCCTTTAAACTTGAGCTGAACACAGCACGATGAAGCGCTCCCGCGCCGCGCTTGGAGAGTTGACGTGAAACGCCTCATATATAGACGTACAAATACATAGAAAAATTCTTCCGACGATATATATAGATTGTAACAGGGTATTTCAGGGGGTAACTCAGCAGCCAGTTACTTATCCCGGGCCGTTCCGAGTACGTCCGACGGCAACCCCAACCACGAGTTGCCGCGGCCTGCTACAACGTGAGAGCTCCGTGCTCTCACTTTACTCGTTCTCGGTGTGTCTTGTGTGTGTGTTTCCCCACACACGCACCGCCGGCTCTGTTTTTGCCGGGCTCGGCCGCTCAGCTTATGACTTGCAGCTGATGGCTGCAAGTCCCGCGGAGAGTGGCGGTAATCGGGGCTCGGACACGGGAAATTATTGCGATAATGAAAATGCGGAACGAATAAACTAACACAGTGACGTTTATTCGTCTAATAAGAAAAATGAAGTAACAATACAAAAATCCGCAAGATGTTAGTGTGTGCGCACCGGCCGTTGCCGTCGAACGCGCATACTTCAATTCAAATTGGGCTACAAGAAACCCGTAACGTCGAACGTCTCGAACGTCCGAATATTTAAATTGCCGAATATAATATTCCATCGAATATTATATACTCAGTAACTACGGATCGGATCGAAAAGTTTATTAGTGATTTTTTTCTTAGAATTTTTCGCTCTATCCGAATCCATACAGTGTGATATTCTGTTTGTTAGCACCCTGTATGGATATACAAATAACATACGAAATTTCTTCCGACGCTATATATAGATATACAAGTGAGATAGATACAATCTAGATAGAGATATATAGATGATATCTATATTTTAATATTAGCGTGCAAAGATAATAACATATGTATAATATACGTATTGGGAGATGCCAAAAATAATTTAAATCTATCAAATTTATTTTATAGTCTATATTTCTAGGTGCATGGGGACGACGATAATGATGTCTCGGTGTGCAATTCGGACGGACTCGACGTCTAAATGTATAAGGTCGCCGATGATGGAGTCTAACTAGTGCGCTTCGTAGCTTTTCATGTCTTGGGGTATAATTTGACCATATTCGATGTCTAGGATTATAGGGTCCCAGATTGTTGCGGCCGTTCAGGTTTAAGCCTTTAATGCTCAAAAGGCGAAAATTTTAACATCAATTTCAAGCTCGTGCCATTTAATTATAACCCGTGTGGAAAAAATTTTAGGATACATATTCTTATGTAAAAAAATCTCATCTTTTGAATGGCATTGCCAAATTTGTCAATATATGACCGCAAATTGTTTATTTTTAACAATAAACAAAAAAAAATGCAGATTTTCAATATTTTTTTTCTTTTAAAGCATTTTTTAAACTATGTTCTCGGTACTTAAGAACATTCTAACTCATCAGGATGCGGGACCCGAAAGTTGTACTTCAAAAATATACTATGGGATATTTTAATTTTTATTGTTAACCTATCCAAAATGGCGTCCGAATGCCCGAAATTATTAGAAAATCGCAGTAATATGCATTTATGAAGTCTAATCAAACTTTTAGCGGACAAAATGAATTTTCTGAGCTTTGCGATAACAGGTTGAATATATATTAGCAAAATTAGTTGAGACAATTGATTTTCAAGATGGCTGCCGTGATGAGTCCGCTAAAATAACGTATTTTCACAGCTTTATAGCCACTGTATAGTCTTCAATCCTTTTTATTCAATAGTTTTATGAACTTTCAGGATCACTAGATCAAAATTCATTGTTAGTTTATCAAAATTCAAAATGGCGGATCCAATATGGCGGACCGCGAACTCAAAATTAGCGATTCAGGAAAAATAAAAAATTCTATCGTATTCTACGTAAAATTTGGAATCAAAATGCTTCCAATCATTTTCTCGCTCAGAGTCGCCGTTCTCGAGTGAAAAATGATCGAAATATCAGAAATCGAAAATTCGCCTCCAAAACTTTGCAATTACACGTATTCTTCATCGGAGTTTCCCGGATTCTCACTGCAAGTAGGTAAATGTTCTTCAAGACCATAGTGTTCATATAAATTTTCTTTTAAATTTGCGAAACATCTTACGTTTTTGAATACCAAACTTCAGAGAATATCTGGTCACGAAATTATTTCAGTAGCTATAATGACAATGTTATTTTTATGAGTTTATTCCTAAAAGCACTGTATTCAAGTTTATGTACATCGCACAATCCCTGAAAGGTAATTTTATCCTTGACTGGAGAATAGAAGTTCCACAGACCCAGAAAGCATAGTCGTAATGCAATTTTTTTCCGATTGGCAATCTTTTACGTTTGTGAGGGTCGATCCCAGGAAAATATTTGGTCCTGGAATTATTTAGATAGCTTTTGATTGCATTGGATTGGATAGCAGTCTGGATTCGCATAACTTGTTTCCCTAAAAACATTTTATCTATACATTTGTACATAAGGCACAATGCCTAAGAGGAAATCTAATTATAGACGTGAGAATAGTAGTTGTACAAATTCAGAAAGATCCAGTCAACGGAACCCAGTTGCACAAGGATCCATTAAGTATGACGAACGTGAACAATTCATCAATGCTAATATTATACTAAATGCTGATGATTCTGGTGAATCTGATTCAGATATTTCAATAAATGGAAATTCTGAAGATTCTTCAGATGACGACTCAGGCTCGGAACAAGTTGATAATTCCACGTCTACGTTTATTGTCAATTCTTACCATAGTGTTTACGAGAGTTACAGCAGTTCACAAAAGAAATTAGAGGATTATCACGAGTACAAATGGCTCGGTGGAGAGTATAATAATAATAGGACTTTCATAAATGAGATATTCCTCAAAGAATCGGATAAAGAAAGCATATTGAAAAGTACTCGAACAAGTTTATTTGAATGCTTTTTTACTCTCGAACTGAAGGATCACATAATTGAATGCACTAAAATAAATGGCTGTGAAATGTCAAGGACAGAATTTAATATATTCATTGGTATTATTGTATGTACCACATACAATAAAAGACTTTCTCAGAGTGATTATTGGTCTACGGATCCACATTTGAGAGCTGAACCGGTAGCATCTGCAATGTCACGTAGAAGATTTGAACAGATCAAGTCAAAAATCAAATTTCATAAGCCTGAAGAGAGAAACAATACTGATAGGATCTATCGCGTCAGAAAAATGACAGATATATTTTAAAAAAATTTGATGCGTTATGGTATTTTTTCAACAGCATTGTCAATCGACGAAATGATGCTAAAGTTTTATGGAAGAACAGTTTTAAAACAATTCATAAAAGGTAAGCCCGTGAGGTTCGGAATCAAATTGTGGGCTCTCTGCGGTGCTAATGGCTTCATTGTCAATTTTGAAATTTACTGTGGAAAGAATTCTAATACGGATGGGGTATTATGAAAATGTGCTTTAGATAGTCGTGTAGTTATCAATATACTGCAAGTAGTTTTCAGTACCGTGTCTCTTCGTAACAGAGATCGATTACACATTTACTTCGATAATTTGTTTACAAGCCCCGATTTACTTATCCATTTGAAAAAATATGGGTTGTGTGCTACAGGTACAGTTAGAGAAAATAGAGTCTGTATAAAAAATAGTATCCAAAAGAAAGATGATCGAGGAAAATATGAGGTAAAACATGATCAGAATAGTGGTTTGATTTTCCTGACCGTAATGGACTCAAAACCAGTCTCTATTTTATCAACTGCAGCTGGAGTAACACCACTAGGCCCTGTTCTACGTCGCCAAAAAAATCAAAAAGATAAGAGGGAACTTGAGTTTCCTAGAGCATTTTTGATTTATAATAAATTCATGGGTGGAGTCGATTCACATGATCAACGTTGCAATAAAATAGAACCAATAATACGATCTAAAAAATGGAGGTGGGTAATATTTATCAGATTTATTCAGATTTCCATAACTAATGTTGTGATTGTATATAATACTGCGAATCAGAGTAAGGGGGTGAAAAAGAGTACAAAAGATTTTGCTATGGGAGTAGGCAAAAATTACTTGAACACGTATTGTAAGAAATCTCGATCATCCCATCATGAAACTAAACGAATTGAGGTCCGAAAACTATGCAACTATCAAGGTTGTAAAATTCGTACACGAAAATTTTGCACTACTTGTTCTAAATGCTATTGTAGTACTTGCTAAAATAAGGCTCATCCTCAAATGAAAGGAAAATAAGAAACTAAAAATTAGACAATCGACAAAAATACAAAAAAAGTTGAAAAAATATACAAAAAATACAAAAAAATACAAAAAATATACAAAAAATACAAAAAAATACAAAAAAATACAGAAAATATACAATAAAATACAAAAAATATAAAAAATATACAAAAAATACAAAAAAATACAAAAAATATACAAAAAATACAAAAAAAAATATAAAAAAATATGATTCTCAAAAGCGTTTACCTCCTCGTGGTGAGAATTGGGCAACTCTGGTGTTTATGAATGATGTGAAATCAAAGGCAAAAAACGCGTGATTTCTGCATTTTTTTTGTTTATTGTTAAAAATAAACAATTTGCGGTCATATATTGACAAATTTGGCGATGCCATTCAAAAGATGAGATTTTTTTACATAAGAATATGTATCCTAAAATTTTTTCCACACGGGTTATAATTAAATGGCACGAGCTTGAAGTTGACGTAAAAATTTTGGCCTTTTGAGCGTTAAAGGGTTAAGTTAGCCGCCGCGCCTGACTTTAAGGGCTCCGACCTGTGACTTGTCGTCAGACGGTATGGCCGGTCAGGGGACGCGATATGGACTGATTCGCGCTATCTCTGTCGCGCCGTGCGGCGCTTAAAAGCGCTTGTGCGTCAAGAACTCGCTTTCTTCCGCTCGGACTGCGGCGCTGTCCGGGAGCAACCGTGTCGCCGTCATTCGTGCAGATTCCACGCGAAGCCACGTGTCGACCACCCGTAAAGTATTTTCTTTAAACTTCTATTTAACACTTCCTCGAGATTGTATTCACCTACCTGAGTGAAATAAAAGCGTTCAGTAAACATACATAAAAGTGAGCTAAGCTATTACGACGACTATCTACTTCCACCTCCACTTCCGATCCAAGCCCGGTGAACGCGACCTGCGTTTCAGTGTTTTTCCTACGGAAAAATCGCCAACGCGCGAACACAGATTTTGATGTCTAAGTAGTGCGCTCCGTAGATTTTAGTGTCTAGGTATGAAAATTGATCATGTTTGATGTTTAGGTGTATAAGATCGCCGATTTTGAGGTCTTAGTAGTGGGCATAAGGTCACTGATGATGAGGTCTAACAAGGGGAACCCAAGGAGTCCGAGAAACTGATTTTGATGAAATTTCACAGAGATATTCTTTGATCGAAAATATGAGATACGTATCTCGAAATTTAGTCAAATGGGCCGTGGGGTCCGAGTTAATGCCTATTTGATCAAAATATATGGGAATCATGGTTGTCTTAAAACCTTCATTGCTACACCAATACATATAGTAAAAAATATTACAAAAAGTATATCAAAACTATAGATAATAAGCTTTCATTTGCATTTTTCAAAAAGTTATTACCACTTTTCGTTCAAAAGTTATGAACGATTGAACATCGAGTTAATTTTGGATGCATTTTTCAACTGAAATAAACGTAAAATTTTCAGGTCGAAATATTAACTTAAATTCCGATCGCTCATAACTTTTGAATCGAAAGTGCTATTAACTTCTTTAAAATTCAAATGAAAGATTATTGTCTATATTTGTGATATCTTGTTTGTAACATTATTTAGAATGTATAATGGCCGAGTAAGAATGGTTAGCGTACAACCATGATTTGTCAAATTTTTTATTAAATAGGCATTAACTAAATTGCGAGACAGATATCTTATCTTTTCGATCAAAGAATGTGTCTATACAGTTTCATCAAAATCGGTATCCCGGACTCCTTGGGTTCCCCTTGTAAGTAGTATGCTCCATAGGTTTTTGTGTCTAGGGGTAGGATTTGGTAGTTAAGATTAATTTTAAGATTAAGAATTTTATTCAAAATTGAGAAGAGAATAAAATAATAGAACTACTAAAATGATTCGCTAACTACAAAGATTGCTGCTAGGCTAAAAAAAATACTTGACAATTTCGAAAATGATTTCACAAATTTATTTAGCCAAATTTTACCATAAGAAATTGAAAACTGATAACAATTAGTTCATCTAATTTGCATCTCTGGGACGAATAGACGCTTTAACAGCAATTTCTATTTATTTTATAACTTTCTTAAGGTCAAATTTGGATATGCAAAATATGTAAAAAATGTAATAAAGAATTGATTATTTATTTACAAATATCAATTTGACGTTATGCAGCAAAAAATATATTTTACTTTTTAATAAGATTTAATTCAAGAATAAATGTAATTGTGCTGGGGAAGAAACATCATACTTGCTACAAATTTTTACCTTTTTAAAGGTTAGTTTATGACATCACTTTCTAACATGAATGTTACATCATGAATTGGTACATTTCGTTACGTATCAATTTCATCGCATTATTCACGCAACAAAATTACATGATAATCTTATATTAATTGGCTATATGATTTTTTAAATTTGGGTTAATTTCATTTCTAGATCATTAACATTTTAGTAGGATTTGTTTTCGAAAGTTCGTAATTCTCCTGATAAAATAAAACAAATAGTCTCCTCTTGACTATTTAAAATCTTATAAATATTATAAGTATTAGATCGAACGTTATAAAACAGTTTAAAAGTTCCATAACAATCATTCATAAAAAAGTACGATTCTTACTTTTATAAAACATATTTTAAGAGTGAACGTAATAAGCTTACCTCTATATGTGACCGACGACTTTTCCTTAAGCGAAAGGTCCGCTTGCTCTGTCCCATAGAACGCTGGAGACGTGGTTTGTCTGGACGCGACTCACTAGAACTGTCATCATTTGGACTGTTCGGGCTCAGCTGACTGATTACCATTTCTCCTGAATAAATGATATTTATTAGTAATTAATATAAAAATTTATCAAAAAATGTGCACTTTTCCTAATTACATGTGCTGGTGTCCATTTCTATAGTATTTTCTTTCTATAGAATAGAGATTTTTATATCAAAGATCTGAATCTTAAGAACAGATATTATTACATGGATCTGTTCATTATAAATAGTAAAGTTAAATTTGAATAACTTTATTTAAGGATACTAATGCAGCATTTCAAAAACAGTAAAGCCAACGGTTTAGAACTTCTACTTATTACATAATTATATACAAATTATCAGAATACTTTTGATAATTTCTGAATAAGGGATATGTATAATATGGCGAGTAAAAGAATAAGCTTCTCCATTCAAGAGTGGTTCTTCTGTATCTGTATATTAAACAACGTTGAATTAGAAGAATAACATAATTTTAACAAGATGAGTCAATTTTTACAAAACTGTTCAACTAAACGGCACGTTTATAGTGATGAAGGATACATGAGTATTTTTTAATAATATAAATAATATACTTATGACTGGTGTAAGAGCATCAATAAACTGCGTAAAGCCGTGCCACCACGTATGTTCATAGTCGTAGTCAAGATTAAGAATATTGTGCAAAACTGAACATAAAAGATATAAAAAAAAATATAAAAAGAGCAAACAATAACAGAACAACTAAAATGACTTAGGACCTGCTAAGATTGGTGCTAAACTAAAAATAATACTTGACTATTTCTAAAATGAGTCCACAACTTTATTTAGTCAAATTTTGCAATAAAAAATAGGAAAGACATAAGAAATTGTCTATCTGACTTGCATTACTGGGACAAAAAGAAGCTTTGATAGCAAAGAATATTTATTTTATAACTTTTTTACGGACAAATTTAGATAATATAAAGACTATAATAAAGAATTGATTATATAGTCAGAAACATAAATTCGACGTTATGCAACAAAAAAATATATTGTACTTTTTTACATTATCAAAAAAAGATTACATACATACAGTAACTAAAGAGATTATATTCTAATCTGGGGAAGAAACATCATACTTGCCACAAGCTTTACCTTTTTAAAGGTTATATGTTTACTTTTATTTAGTATAAAGATAATATTTTGTGATGTATTCTGTTCAGTTAATAGCCTTTCTCGGTGATTTTATAGAATTATAAATCGGATCAACACGTATTCCCAATGAATTTCTTAAAGCAGATAATTGTATTAACTAAATTATAATTACACGTAAAATGGAAGGATATTTTTTGCACTTTTACATGATCTATTGTATAAATAGATTAGAAAACATTAAGTATTGTAAAATGCAAAAATGTGTATTAATAAATTTTTGGAAAAATGGTGTTTATTATTTAAGTATATCTAATTCCAATAGAAAATTTTGGTTTCATATTTTATTAACTCATAAAATTAAAGTTCCATATAAAACCCTTAAAATGTCAAAGCTCAAAAATTAGTGCATGCGTCATATACAGAGGTTGTACTCTCTCACTCCGTTCATGCGATATGGTCCTGTGACGAAACGGAGCTCTCCATCAGACACGCGAAACGACTCATGTTATTAGATTGGTCAACAAATTTATCTCCCGTATGGATTGACAGACTGACAGACAGGACAGACTGATAGACAGTACAGATAGACAAGGCAGACAGACAGGACAGACAGGATAGACAGTCAGGACGAAATGACAGACTGACAGACAGGACAGACTAGTAGAAAGGACATGCTGCCAGACAGGAAAGACTGACAGACAGGCCAGACTGGACAGTCTGACAGAAGGGACAGACTGACAGACAGGACAGACAGGACAGACTGACAGGACATACAGGACAGACTGACAGAGAGGACAGATTAACAGAAGGCACAGACTGACAGACGGGACAGACTAACAGAAGGGACAGACTGACAGACAGTACCGACAGACAGCCAGGACTGAATGTCAGACATGGCAGACTGACAGACAGGACAGACTAACAGACAGGACTGACTGTCAGACAGGACAGACTGACAGACAGGACAGACTGACTGACAGGACATACAGAACAGACTGACAGACAGAATCGACTGACAGACAGGCCAGACTAACCGACAGGATAGACTAGCAGAAAGGACATTCTGACAGACAGGACAGACCGACAGGACAGACTGACAGACAGTACCGACAGACAGCCAGGACTGAATGTCAGACATGGCAGACTGACAGACAGGACAGACTAACAGATATGATAGACAGACAGGAGAGACAGACAGGACAGACTGACAGATACGATAGACAGTCAGGACAGACAAACAAGACATACAGAACTGACTGACATACAGGACAGACTGACAGAGAGGACAGATTAACAGAAGGCACAGACTGACAGACGGGACAGACTAACAGAAGGGACAGACTGACAGACAGGAAAGACTGACAAACATGCCAGGCTAACCGACAGGATAGACTAGCAGAAAGGACATGCTGACAGACAGGACAGACAGGACAGACTGACAGACAGGACAGACTGACAGACAGGACAGACTGACAGACAGGACAGACTGTCAGACAGGACAGACTGACAGACAGGACAGACTGAATGACAGGACAGACTGACAGACAGGACAGACTGACAGACAGGACAGACTGACAGACAGGACAGACTGACTGACAGGACATACAGAACAGACTGACAGACAGAATCGACTGACAGACAGGCCAGACTAACCGACAGGATAGACTAGCAGAAAGGACATTCTGACAGACAGGACAGACTGACAGG
>UELU01136904.1:0-13766 GCA_900490025.1 Megastigmus dorsalis
GATTGGTACATTCCATGTTATTAATTTAATCAAATATTTATTTGATTCAAAACAATATTTATTTCGTTAGAAGAAAATATTTTTCTAAAAGAATGAAATATTGTTTTCAGTCAAATAAATATTTGAGTAAATTAATAACATGGAATGTACAAATAAAATAAATATTTATTTGATTCGAAACAATATGTATTTCTCTTAAAAAAATATTTACTGTAATTAAAACCAATAATTTTTGAACTTGATAAAATATTTTATTGAATCAAAATTTTAAATTTATTTCATCCAAATAAATGATGTTACAGGGAGAATTGGAAGAAATTATTTATTTGTTTCAATGAAATTTTTTTTGATTTGACTAAATTTTTTTTTCAGTGTATATTATATAGCTATAAATATAATTTTGTCTGATTTGATATTAGATCAGTCCAAAAATTATAAAAATAATCTGAACTATGCACCTATTAAAGTCACTGGTACTATATAAAGTATATTAAAGATTAAAATATAGTATACAAAATATTGGTTCATCTGGTGGTGCTGCGGCTGGAGGAATTGGGTCTACATTTAGTTGACCACTTGAGACTTGAAGAGTTGAATATTTAGTTGGTTGTTCACGCGAGACTTGCAGACTTGAGTTTTTACTTGGTTGAATTTGTAAGAGTGGAGGATAATGTATATATCCTCCTATTAGAACACTCAATAAGGAGCAAATATACAAAACAAAAATGGTAATTAAAACTTTCATTTTTGTTTTTATATTGTCTGTTTACTTTAAATATTTTTCCCTTTGTTCAAATACGTCTACCTAGCGATATTTCTATACTTACAGTGTTCTGATGGAAAATTTGGACAAAAATATATGTCCAATAATTTTATCTATATTTGATAAAAGTACAATTGATGATTAAAAGCATTTTTACCGTTATTATTAATATTGAAATGATGACGACGATACCTAAAATAAATGCATGTCATTGTAATTAATGTTGATAAATATTTCATCCAAAAAAATTGACTACAACGATATACAACGTTTAAAATAATATAAAGTTTAAAATTATAAAATAATTATAAAGTTTATGATATACCAAAATTCATACACTTAATTAAAGTTATCTCAAAATAGTGACATGATGGACTAATCCTGAGGTCAGATTCAAATTCAGCGACCACAAAAAGTATATCCATTTTCTTTTTGTGGGGCTGCGTAGTAGTTGTTATCTATTTTTATATTTAATTTTAAAAAAGGCTCTTTTGTACTAAATCTGTATTAATTAAATTTACTTTGTAGTCCCATTGCACATATATAAGAAATCTACAGTTGAAACTCCGGCAAATGATTGTTTAGTGAAATAATTAACCCTTAAATGGTAACGTCATTTTTGGCCCTCATAAACGATATTGTGGAGGTACTCGTGTCTGGTGCTTTCAGAAGTGCTGTAAAGTGGTCTAAAAAATTCCGCAAAATTCATGAAATCTTATTATATATCCTAGTATCAGGATCAATCAATGAATTGATCATTATTTAGAGTATCGTCTGGGCCTGTCTTCCATCCTTTTCGCAAAGCTATCAAGGGGAGAAGGTTTGGGTAAGGCATGAGTGACCCGACGTTACCTTAGATTGAAATGTTAACGAATTATTCAGGATGATGAAAAATTAATTTACAACGTATTTTCAAAGTAAAATATTTTATTTCTCTCTTTTATTATACATTTTATAGTTTATTATCCAAATGTTGCAACAATTTTCGCTCAAAATTTTACATGTAACGTTACACAGTAATTTATTTACAATGTATAACTATGAAATATTTTTAATTTCTGCATAGAAGATTTGAGTAGCTGTCCCCACTAATGAACTATAGAAGAGATCCATAACAATATTGCACATCAGGAAATCTAAAACATTTTTCATTTTAAAAAACAGACTGATACAAATATTCAAAACAAAGAGGAAATACGACTTATCACCTTAAACTTCACAGTCGACAATTTTGCGACAATGACCTGAAGAATCTAATCTGTAACATGGTTTACAACGGTTTGGTGGATCTATAACGTTGTCGGGCTCTATAGGTGGTATTGCTTTATCGTTGAAATCGTTGAACTTTTTCATAGCTTCCATCAATTCAGGATCTTCAAACTAGAAAATTAAATATGTATTTGAATTTTCTCAATACTCTCATTAATTTGATGATGAAAATAATAGGGTTACCCAAATAACTATATATCATAAGATTGCAAAACGTTTCCAAATATTAGTACAATTACTACAAAAATTCTAAACATTCAGGAAATTATAGTAAAATAAAACATAATACTGTCTACTAGATTCTCTTTTTTTTTTGTCAGATTCATCATTATCTTATTTTATTTTATGCAACTTGGGAAAACAAGAAAAATAATTTTAAAGAAAACATGTTTTTTCGTTACTAAAATCGAAAACAATCATTTTTTTATGTGTACAAGCAGAATAAGTATATGAAAAAATCCCTAAAGGAATTTATTGATAACAAAATATTCCTCTGCTACATATTCTTTAAAGGTTTATATGCAAGGGTTTTCATGATGACTAATTTATTAATGTTAATTGATTCATAGTGTATAATTTAATTGAAATTATAGAATTTAGTTTTTTTGTCTTCATAATAATTATACAGATTACTAAGTACTTGAAAATGAATAATAAAAAAAGTTTTTTTAGGAATCTTGCAAATTCATCAATTTATAAGTATGATACAAATTATAGTTAGGTATACTGATAAAATGAAGGTTAAGCTTATCAAGCTATAAAGTTAATGTACGCAGCACCTTTTGAATAATTATTACACAGATAATATATACGTATATACATGTCGTTATTTAAATTAATATCAATATTAATAATAACAAAGGTGATAAAGTAAGTAATCAGAATATTCGTCAATACTAAAATATTTATAATTATAATATATATATACAAACCCTTGAGTAATCTTCTTTGCTACTTTCACCCACAGCTAATCCTATGAGGACACAAACGCAAAAACTCACAGCGATGAATTTTTTCATTTTATTTTTATATTGACAGCTCAATTTGAATAATTTTCTTTTAATATGGATACGTCCGATCGACACTGTATCTGTACCTGTACTGATTTGATGGAAAACGTCGTCAAATAAACTTCCGATAATTTTACTTTATCTATTTGATAAAAGCACAATCGATTATTAAAAGCTTTATGTCAGTTGTGAGAAAATGGTTTAAACGTGAATCATCACCTCGCTATTATTATTAATCTTATTTTCATGAGATGGTGATATTATCTAGAACCTTGTGGAAAGCTTATCGCTTTTAAAGAATATGTAAAGTAGCTTGGTTTTATAATTTTTTATTTATGTCAATGTAACAATAATAATTTTCTATTTAAATTTTAGTAAGTCTAACTAAAATTAAATTTTTGTAAATCAATTGTCATTATCAGCGTTAGCTTCAAGATTTCTTGACTTAATTTAATCGTGTGTTGATTACATTTAACTGATATATTGATAAAACTTTTTTTTCTGTAATTTTCATTGTAAAGGTATAAAGTATCTAAGTTTAATCTCTCGGAAACCAGTCATTTACAAGTAATTAGTTAAGCTGTTAAAAATTAATTACTTCCGGTTTAAAACAAATTCAGTTAAAATTAAACCTGCGTTAATTTATTTTATTTAAATCAATGTTAGATGTTATGGTTCATCATCTGACCAAACTAGGCACGAGCTATTTATAGTTATATTAGATAACATCTTCAAAAGTGTACACTTTTAATTTTCACTCTTAGTTTTGATAAATAATCTAATTGTTAAATCGCTGGTAAGTAACAGCATTTCAGATTAGTTCCTGGAATCATTGATAATCTTGGTTTTCAATCGACATAGCTATCAAATGGCAGTTAGATGTACTCAACTTGCGAAATGTTAAATTTTGATACAGTAAAAATAATAATAAAAATCATTAAAATTCATGCAATCTGAAAAATGGATTCAATATATTTTTGAGAAATCGTGATAACTATACAAAAAAAGATTGTGTTCATCAAAAGTTTGAACACAATGTTTTATAACACATTATTGCGCAATACAATAATATAATAAAAAAATCGAATTATGAATATATACTTCATTTGTAGAAAAAGTACATTATTTTGATACAAGGTGAATGTCCCAATTTCTACTCACTTAAGCCCTATTTCTACTGACATAGTCTTGCTTCTGTAATAGGTGTTTTATTTACTTCATAATCTTATAATTAGTTCTTTTTAATTGATTAAATATGTCTGCAAATATTTGAATAATTTAGAAATACGTTTGATATTTGTAATAACATAAATAAGATTAAATGAGTAGAAATAGGGACGTGAGTAGAAATTGGGACATTCACCTTAGAAACTTTTAAATGACACGTTTTTGAGATAGAATTTTGGCTAAAAAGGATAAGCTGAAATTCTATGTTAAATTCTATTTTTTTTGGTTAGGTTGTTTCTTATTCTCTCTTTTATATGATTAAAATCAGATTTCTTAGAAAATACGTA
The DNA here is from genome assembly GCA_900490025.1 of Megastigmus dorsalis. Taxonomy (NCBI): domain Eukaryota; kingdom Metazoa; phylum Arthropoda; class Insecta; order Hymenoptera; family Megastigmidae; genus Megastigmus; species Megastigmus dorsalis. The sequence goes on from UELU01136904.1 coordinate 4,557, forward strand.
TATTTTACCAGTCGATTATATTTTAACATAATACTATACTGGCAGTGGTTCAAAAGAAATTATCGAAAATATAATCCCAGAGTAAATTGACTTTTCTTAATTCTTATTTTTTTTTCTTTATAGCATTTTCTGAACAATATTTTCTGAATAAATTTATTTTAAATTAATTTCTTCACATAATACCTCTTATTCCATTTATTTTTCTTAAATTCAGGACAGTCGAACCTGAGTCCAAAAATACTTAATACAAAAATTTTAATTTCAGTGTGACATTCAAATAACTTTAAACTGTTGAAGAGATGTGTAAGAAAACAATCGCGAATATATGTCTTTTGTTACGCACAATATTCACCTTTATTATAAACAGGGAATCACAAAACAATATGACATATCACACGATCAGAGTACATAAGTGCTAATAGCTATAGTCAATATAACTGAAATAGGTGCAATATATCATCATATACATATAATACAAGCAAAATAGGTGCGAGTACATGATAATTTAAGTAAAAGATGATCATAAAAGTAAAATAAGCACACGTAAGAATATTAATAAAATAAGAAGAAAATGCTCGGTGTGGTCATTTCAATATTTCATCAGCCGCGACAGTCGATAATGTTGGATTCGTGCTTTCATCTGAAAGGAAAATTAACTTCTGTTACAAAAAATATTAATTCGACACAAACGAAATAAATAAATGTTATAGTACATCGATAATTAAAAGGTTTGTTAATCTCTTCATCTCTTCATCTCTTCACAGTCGAGAATCTTTTTACATTTTCCTATGCTATCACGTCTGTAACACTTTGCGCAAACACGCGTTGATGGATTTATGATATGTCTGCTGTCGATGCTATCCGGGAGCAATATAGCTCTCCCTTGGGTTTCTATTGTTTCTTCTTTTTTTATAAATGCATCGGTATTATCTGACCCTTCTTCGCTGGGGAACTACAACATAGATATATCTGATATTTAGTTTGAACGAATGAAGAATAATTTTAACGATTTATATAATATCTCAATGTTTGATTGGATAAACTTGGCTTAATACTGCACAATTAATATATTTATCCCGCTAGCGAGCGCGTGGTAGCCTTATTTTAGCCTCGATAATTTCGAAAAAATTCGACGTTTCTCAGCAAATACGATAACTATAAGTTTAATTATAATTAGTTTTAAAAATCTTAAATACGTCTTTATTGGAGAATACATTGGGATTTTAATTTAAATTGTCTCAAATTGTTACTATCAAAAGTATACAAGTTTTCTACAAGAAATCTAAAAGGCAACCAGGCGTGTATACTAGTGGATCGATAAAAAAAATCGCGTTGAAATGAAAGTTTCAAGAGTATATTATACCAATATGGCGTCGGCGTCATTGTCGATGTCTCCATTATTTAACGGTGCTGTGTCGAAATTATAAGCCGAGATCACTCCAAAAATAAGGCACACTTGCACAATCACAATCATGGCTTTTCTCATCTTGAAGATCAATGGTGAATTTCTGCAGTTGCTTAAGAGAGGACTTAAGAGAAGAAAGCTCTGTTAGTTGCTTAAAGTGTTTAGATCCGACTAAAAGATTTTACAAAACTGTATTTACTGTGTCCGGCGTTTACACTTTCTACCTGCTTACTAAGATGTTTATGAGAACCTCAGAGCGAAATATTAATATACTTATCTATACCGATAAATTCGATTCAAATTCTGCGTCAGTCTCGATCATCGATATAAACGTATTTATGTTCTCTTTAATTGATAATACGATTATCATCGATATTATTCTGCAAGTTCCTTTAAATATTATTAGAATTATTATTTTTAAATTGATTCGATTTTATGAATCACTTTTAAATTCGATAATAATTGCACAAACCTTTATCAATATTTTATTATCGATTTTATTATTATCATTATATATTATCGATTAAACGTTATGAAGTAATTATTATATAGAGCATTCCAAAAAGTCAAATAAAATAATAGTGGAATATTGAGCATTTTAAAAACCTGTTCAAAACCGTTATTATATATACAATTAATGTCCTGCGCGAATATTTTAGATTAATAATACAAATGAGATTGAACTTCCGGTACATAAATTTATTGACTTATCAATGAAATTCATTCAGATGTTTTAAATTGTATAAAGATTGCAGTATCAATTAAGTGTACTAAACCTTATAAAAACGATTACTTTTATTAAATGCGTATATTATTCTGTATTAATAGCTTTTTATGATTAAGAGATTGATATGTACCAAAACAATACTTGTCAAGCTGTTTCTTGTAAACCTTTTGTAATAATTCATTGGCTGTAGACTACAAGACGCGGCTGGCACAAATACTCAAAAAAATCTTTCAATATATCTTTTAAAAATACACTTTGTTGAACACTAATTTTTTAACTTTTCTGAAATTCAAATAATTTGATGGATGTACAATCCTGTTTTGTCTACAGTTTTGTGATTTAAATATTTTGAAAGTCCATCTTCAAATATTGAGTGTCAAATACACGCGAATACATACATTTTCGAGTTTTTAATACTTTTTTTTACAATAACACTAGCTAATTAATAGCTTAATTTTTGAAAAGAAATATAGATAAGCTTCAAGCGCATGTACTGAGAAAAGGTTTTTCGTCAGAGATTGCTCTGTTCTAAGTTTTTTTCTCTTCAAACCAGCTTGTCCAACTTATCTGACTACGCTCTTGGAACGAATAATAAGTAAATATTAGAAAAAATTAAACAATAAGAATATGTGGTATTTTCTAATTTTTTCTTAGTGAAAGATAATGGAAAGAAATGAGTTAATGTGTTAAACTTATAATCGACTTTTTTTTACCCTTTTACGCTCGAGTTATAGATAAGACTTATAAGATATTTTGGACGAGGTATACATATTAATAATTATTACAACATTTTATATAGCTATTATAACCAATATTAAGTTCACGCTCACAATCAGTTGTTAAGTTATGATAAGTCTTTCTTTTCATATTTTGTATAATAGCTAGCGTATTGGAACCGATTTGAAATCTCGTATTTTCCTTTTTAATGATAATGAACTATACAATACCATCAATGTAGTGTAAAGTTTTTATCTACTGTAGATACTATAAATGTCGACTTAAATTTTTTTTGTGTTGCATAGCCGTAATTCAGTGACCTTGAAAGTCGGCGCTAATAATTTATGTCAACTACGAATGCTTACTAAAATTCAGCATTCTTACTAAAGATTCCTTCAATTGATTTAAATGTATTATTAATAAATTCAGTATTACTAATCTTATTATTCTCAATTTTATCATAAATTAACAATTTTTTTATGCTCTAGTTGGCACATTCCCTCTAATAACACTGTATTTTATTCATACCTCGAGAGTATCAGCTCCTTACATTAGAGTTGTACGGGGAAGAAGCGGCAAATGTTTAGGTTCTCAAAGCATGATTTAACGAATTGCATCGGTCAGCATTATCCACGGCCTGATTTGGTATCCCCCGTATCTGTAAACACCTCAGTCACCTGTACGTTCTCGTTCTTCAATTCAATCGCAAAGTGCATCGAGTTCTTTCCCGTAGAAGCCGTACCAGCCTTGCCAGGTTGTCCGAGTTGATGCGGCATTGACTTTGAGATAAGACAGGCCGACCGCGTGTGCATGATTCTTCTTGCTTTGATACATCCTATACGTCTTCGCAGCTTTATGCAACTTCAGCTTATATACACCGACCTGATAATAGTGGGCCTGTAGAAAATATCTATTACGTATCAGCTGTGATACTGTATCCGAACGTGCGTGATAGCCCCTGACGAACGACTCGGTTACTTTCTGCGGACTACCTACATTGATTCTTTTCGTTTCTCCAAAACTCCAAAGCTTATATCTTTCCTTATGTCTATAATTTCTTCTTCGACAACTGATCAAGCGGTAAAATAGATAATGATTTTTTTTTACGAAAAGTAAAAGTGAAAAACCGACGTAGAATCAATGTTTTTGATAAATTAAGATTGTTAATTTTTTAAAAGAAACTCTTAACATTTTTTAATTTTGCATCAAAAATTGAATAAACTAGCCCTGTTTGTGATTCAGCTATTTAAATAAGCTACAACAATATAATGTATCATATATGAGAGCATATTTTCAGTTAAGTATATAAGACTATGTTTTGATTAATGCGAATAATCCGCTGAAAAATCTATGAATGAATACGATTTACAGTTGACACTCAAAAGTAAAACTTGATAAAGATTTAAATAACAAGATGATTGAAATAACTTATCGGTAACAAAATATTGCATGATTTTCTTTAAAAATAAATGGTTTCAATTCGCATTGAAATTTGTTAGCTGTAGATGATAAGTATGAAGTGCAACGAGAATATTTTAATGCTCTAATTATTATCAATACAACATTGAAGCGCCATCGTGTATCATCACATAAGCTGAACTTTATTATCTATATTATCGACAGTAGACAACAAACTTTACAGTTTACTATTAAAATTTTTAATTATTAGCTTGGAAGTTTATAGGACCAATCATTATTAAAAAGTTCTGCTTGTCATTCAATTTTATAATTTTCCTTTTTATCTCTAACAAGTTAATGGAACTATATTTATAGGATTACTATAATGACCTTAATTTTTCATTCGTTTAAAAACAATTTTATTACTTTTGAATGTTAATATTTATGCACCTATCAATAGTAATAACCTCGTGCTTTAATGGTTTTGCATTTCTTAACTGCTTTATTTTTCAATATGAATATAATATAAATAACATTCCTACCTAATAGAGAAACTTAATTTAATTTATGAGAGAATGAGATTTTAAAACCACAATGTTAATTTGTCATTTAGTACATAATGCAAACGTCTTGTTAAAAGGTTTCCTAGACTAGCTCAACTTATACGACAGCTTATTGTATTTTGTGCACATCTGCAGTTCATTTTTAATAAGCCCATCGATTTCATATTAACTATGAAGAATTTTATACAGACGCGTATAGAAATTTATTTAATAATATAATTTACTGCATTAATTAATTATCGTTACTTACATGACGGATTCTAAATCTTTCGTAAGCCATATTTACAGCCGTAGGGAGCTTATGTTATTTACAGTGATAAAACTACGCAAATTTACTTACCCAAAGCCAATGCCTATATACAAGAAACGAGTTCAAAGTTATAAGTAAACCGTTCAATTTATGCCGTATTGCGTACGAAGAAAGAGTATAAAACTACATGGCAAGATCGCGACAAGCATGCCGCTCGATTCTCTTTCCTCTTATCTGCCATAAAGGACAGCTCGTATACACTTTGGCGTGATAACCCTGGCAGCGAAAAAAACGATGTCTGCGAACTCGAAGATTCGGCGGCGAAGAATGTTTTCGCATAACGCACTTACATACTTACGAACTTGTCTATACACTACACGTCGATAAAATTTTAGAAAGTGGTCCAGAAAACAAAGTTTGTTTGCGTGAATTATGATAACCGATGCTATTTTCTATAGCAAAACATTTGTATGCAGATAGAAGGAGACTCAAAACAAAGTGAGATATCGTGTGACATGGAAAATCATCAATAAGCGATGTATAACGCGCGTTTTATATTTTTCTGCCCTTTGTCGCTTGACTTGGTCTCGTTTATGTTCGTTGGGAAAGAGAATGTGCGTAATCTTTATCTCGAGATTTTTTTTCTTTGATTCGCTATAGGTTCTTCAGCTGATCTTGGCTAAAAGATGCTGACACTGCACAGCTGCTTTTACTTCTTGAGCACACCAGGGGTTCCTTCTTTTTTTCGATTAGTCGATTAAAATTTCCGAATCAATTTCTTGTTTCTTTTTCCTTGATTAGTCAATCGGTAGTTTTATATTGCGCACTGTCCGTTCGTGGCCTAATCGAATTGATATTTATGCCGAGAGCTGCAACAAACTGCAATTCTTTAACCGACCGATGGAAACACACAAAAAATAAAGTGATGATTCTGAAAACTGGTAGAATATATACCTATATAAATATTGTATTTTGTTGCGTACGTGCTACTCTTCACGAATCTTTTTCTTTTATCATCGGTGCTTTCTTTTTTCTGTCCCATCGCGATTATCTCATACATGCATAAATCACTGCATTTTCTTTGTGATCTATTTTTAAACGTGTTTACGAATTCAATGCGATTTCTCTAAAATTTTAATTCTCAAACAATGCTAAATTCGTTAAAAATTAATTATATTCAGTTCTTAAATCATTTGCTAACAGCATGTTAATTCTTTTAAGTAAATAATACATTCCAAATCATCGATGAATCATTTCCATGAGTGCAGTTATTGGGATTAATACTTGAATCCAACAATGTTTACCACGCGTATCATTCGTCATGAATCAGCGTTGAATTCTCAAATCTCGGATAAAGCAGAGGAAGATCATGTAACAGCATAGAAATCTATAGTCTCTAACCGCCATACAAATAAACTTTGACACCAGCACGTGTTGGTCATTGATCGCGGATAAGTGGATCGCCAGTCGCAATTAGTCCAATTGCATGGCAGATAATAAACAGAGCAAATCGTTTAATGTACAATGGTCGACACGCTTTCGTTTCGTATACAGTCGAATAGTATATATACATATATACCTATAATTCAAAATCATCCTTTACGTATATAAGTGTATCGATTAACTAATAAACAGACTTGACGATATATAAGAAGCCGCGGGGATAATTAAGCTATTACGAAATTTGGAGGGAGATGGATTTCTGGAAGAAACGCTTAATTACTGACGTAATCTATAGTATTGTGTCAATGCAGAACTCGAGACTCTGGCCTGATTGGGAGGCCCGATGATGCACGTATATACAACATCGCCGGAGAAATGAAGAAGCTGATGAGGAATTGTGATTGATTTCATGGAAACTGTGTCAGGGCATTCTTACGCACGTATAAGATATATTCACGTTGAGGACAAGTCGAAACGATTGACGCTTCGCATGGTTCTCTAAAAAAGACATTTTATCTCGTTCCTAAGCGTTAATCAACAAATCACTTTTGATATAACAAATCAAAAACAAACATCGTACGCGCAACTACTTATTTAGATACTTTGATTTTAGTTATTTCGGTATGCAAAAAAAAAAAACGTTGCTGCACGTCCTTGTATTTATTTCTGGGCCGTGACTTTAATCAAGGTTGCATAGTCTTTTGCTGTAATCTATAGTATAATGAATAAACTTGCTAATCGCATTATTTAATTAATTCATTAACGTACTAACGCTTTTGGGTACATCTGAAAAACATAAGAACTGCACTAACAGCTGGACCATAATGTAATATACGACTGTTTGACGTAAGAGTATCTTTGAAGAGGTAGATAAAATTCAATTATCACAGTTTGACTAATTGTACATTTAGTGGTGTAAAAAGAGTTTCTAGTAAATAGTTAAAGGCTTAATAAATATGCATCTACATAATATATGTTAAGTACAAAACCTGTGGAGGTTTAAAAGCTCTTATATAAGCAGTAATATTCGTTTGTAGTTGAAATTACTGTAAAAAGTCCTGACAAGATGTTGGTATGGTACTAAATATTAGCTATTTATTATTGTTATTATAAGTACATAAATTGCTTATAATTTCAGTCTTGGCCCATAAATTAGATAATTATAGTGCAACAAAATAGTATCAAAAGAGGCTCTTATTTGGCATTAAGACAAACAATTATAGAAATCCATATTACATAACATTATTCTCGTGTAAGTGTACACGTAATGTATTTTAACACTAACAACAATCGTTAAATATTGAAGAAAGCTCAGAAATATATTTCTATGTCGATTCAATGCATACATGTCTCTCTAAGTCTATCGCTTTGTTAATATTCTAATGTCCTTGAACTTTAGATAACTACTGTGCGGTAAAAATACAATAATCAAGAATGCACATCTTAAACAATCGCTCTGCTATTATACAAGGCATTACCTCAGAACTGATCATGACAAGAGCTTCGAACTACTCTATAGCCAATAAGTGTATATAGACACTCGATGCAAGAATTAGAAAGAAATGTCAAGTTATTGCGATCCTGTTGAAGTAGGAGAAAACAATCGAGCATGTGTGAGAAGTCAACAGCTGTAAACAAGAATAACGCGAATTAACTGAAATAATATGCACACGCTGAAGATCGTGGTTTTACCGTTGACTCATTTATATATCATTATTGTGATAGAAGATTAACGAAAAAAATAATATATACACAAGCGTCTTGAAAAATCGAGAACAAAGCATACATTGCCACGTACGATGATAAAGTCTGGCGTTCCATCCACTGAGATAGGAAGTCTCTTTATATATAAATATATAAGAAATGCATTATTGGTTATTGATCGCGATTACCTGCAAAATCTGTGACTGAAGTGTAAATACATAAATCATACCTTACATTCAATTTGAAATTAGTTAATTTATTACAGATTCTTCTTTTTCGTATATATACATGGCAAATATCAAGAACTAACAAATGTTATAAACAATTTATTCCATTAATAATTTTATATACCCATACGATTTATGAATATTGTACTGCGTAAGAACTCTCTACACATCCCTGGTAGAAAATAAACCAGTTTTTATTGGTTAACGTGTTATTCAAATGGAAGTATTTATCTTAAAATCTTATTAAAAGTATCTAAAGTTATGGTCATATTTTCAGTTGTTGCCAATAGAATATATAATGTTCTTATATGAAATAATTAATTTTTATCTTTAATAAGGTAATAATGTTAACGTGACGTTTTTAACTAGAAAATTAACTAATAAACTAAAATATCGTTAAAGTTTCTACCAGGGCTTTTAATTATTTAATGTATATTGCGAAACAAATTTAAACACATATACACTGAGAGAAAAGATGTCTTGTATTAAATGATCAATGGATTTACAGAACCATTAATGAATATCACTTATATTAAATACGAATTCATTTGTCATAAAGCTCTAATTCCTAACTGTTAACGTACGTTTGGATTTAATATTAATCCATCGTGTAGTTACTATGAGTGATAAGAATACTTAATAGTTAATGAATATGTATTACAACATATTTCAATTAATTTGTATTGAGACTAAAATTTAAAGTTAAATAAAATATTAAATGTATTACTTTGCGTGTCTATTTTATTAGAAAATCAAAGTAATATTATATTATAAAT